>MU698730.1:33249-51827 GCA_026770625.1 Nicotiana glauca | reverse complement strand
CATTTAAGCAAGGGAAAAGTAAAGAAAGAGGGTCCTAGGTTTAACTATAATATGGATCATTTGGTGCAATACCCAACAATCATTTTCACGCGAGATATTAACGCACCGTTATCATCTCCATATTCTACCCTTCCCACCCCGTTAAGGTATTTAAGCGCGATTAGTCTCGTTTACTTATTGCATGCTAGTACCCGTCCCAACCTATCAGTACCGGGGTATTTGGACTCCTAATCCTAAAGGCAAGAAGGGGATGGAGGCATATATGGAGTTTAAAAGGACAAAATACTAAGGCATCAATCAAAACAATTAGCAAATAATTGGGGTACAAATCAAACACTTAAAGGCTCATACAAACCCCGTAAATCACAACAACAATTAGTTTAGCATGACTCGCAAGTACTGATTTGGTCTTTTAAATTAACGGTGGACAGATTAGTTAACACATAGAGTTGGATAACAAGTCCGCATTAGGCAACCCGGATCCAGTTGTCAGAACTTAAGGTATTTTTTTTAAACAAGTGATTCAGAAAACACTAATTTTAGACAAGAGCCTGTACAGAAGAGTTTTTGAAATAGAAAAGTTGAAGATTGCAGAAGTTCAGAGATTGCTTGCAAATTAGCCGAATTGTTTAAGTAAAAGTATAGCAAAATTGTAAAGAGGCGTTTTTCGAAAAGCATTGAAGTAAAAATGTAGACAGAAAAACTAAGGGGTTGGTTTCAAAATAAAGCTGTAGGTTTGGAATTTAATGGACACCACAGATCTATAGAAATGTTAAAAATAGATAGACTTGGACAGGTTTCCAAAGCAAACAAGTTTGGACAAAGCGTTTGAGGCTAGCTGATAAATTATCACTCATATTAGGCGTGTTTGAACTCCTATAGGCATGATATATATATCTTGATTTTTTTCTTAAGACTCATTACTGTCATTGAACTGACGAGGGGGTGAATATTCGATTGCTCTACAGTTTGCCTAGCGTTTTATGTGTCTCCTATAGGCATGATCTCTATCGTGCTTACAATGCAAAGTCCCAAAGGCATGGTTTCTAAATGATTTGCAATGTTAAATTCCTATAGGCATGGTTTCTAAATGATTTTCAATGTTAAAGTCCTATAGGCATGGTTTCTATATGATTTGCAATATTAAAGTCCTATAGGCATGATTTCTAGATGATTTGCAATATTAAAGTCCTATAGGCATGGTTTCTAGATGATTTGCAATATTAAAGTCCTATAGGCATGGTTTCTAAACGATTTGCAATATTAAAGTCCTATAGGCATGGTTTCTAAATGATTCGCAATATTAAAGTCCTATAGGCATGATTTCTAATTGATTTGCAATATTAAAGTCCTATAGACATGATTTCTAGATGATTTGCAATATTAAAGTCCTATAGACATGATTTCTAGATGATTTGCAATATTAAAGTCCTATAGGCATGATTTCTACCCATTGACTTATGCAAGTAATATAAACCCCTCCCACACCCGTTCACTAATATTCCAAAATTCTTTTACAAGATCGTTACAGAACCAAAAGAAAGTAAACAAAATACATTACAGTCTACAGCTAGATCCGAGCAGCCTAATTCAATCTTAATACCCAATAACATGTGTTTCACCAGACCCGGATTCCAGATTCCAGGGCCTTCTCTTGGAGTGTTTCAAAGTTACAAGGGCTTTCAGGAAGCCCAGGCAATGCTCACACCCCAATGATTTAATGTGGTAACAGAGCAGTGCAATGTGTGGAATTACCAACCTTTAGCATCCAAGTTCAGAGGGAACTCTAGGGTCCCCTAAGCATGGCGTACCATAGGGGGGCAGAACTTAAAGAACTAAGAATGAGTGTAGAGTGAGGGGATTAGAGGAAACCAAAGCAAAGGATGGTCATACCCAGCCATGGGTAAGACTGGCACACCCCTGACCCTTTACTTGATTCAAGCAAATAAAAGAGCAGACTTTTAGAAGTCAGACAGGGGTCTGGGTGGTGATTAGGGCACCACTAGACCCTAGTCAAGGCTCAACACATAAAGGGGGTTAAGGGAATGGGACTGATTTGAGTAAAGGTTCAAGAGAACCTGGTCCCAGGTCAAGGATAGCAATAGGGTGCTAACCTCAGCCTAGAACCAATACTCATACATAAAAGGGGGTTAAGGGAATGGGATCACATGAAAGCATTCACATAAGAAGAGCATAATAGCACTTTAAAGATGCAGAAGCATGAATAAAGGCTTAACAGACTAATGAATAGTCACACAATGCAAGAAAACATGTAGTGAGAGGTTATGTAAAAGGGAGAAGTAAACACATAGTTTTGGGGAACAGTATTTAAATTATAGAAACCTACCAGTTGCAAGTTCCAAATAACAGAATAAATAGAGCAGTAAAACAGCCAGAAACCCTTCAGCAAACACTTGAGGAAAGCAAAAGAGATTCCAAAGTCTAGCCTTGGCTTTCAGCCGGCTAGTCAGAACAATAGCACAAGTAATAGTAAAGAAGAGAGGGGTTTGAGTGTGTGTGTGTTTTTGAACTCAGTTGTTCGTGAGTTTAAAGAAAAGGAGTAGGGTATTTATAGTTTGAAAACAGGTGGTAAGTAAGGCAAAATATAATTCAATACCAATCAGAATCAATTAGAAGAAGGGAACTCCTTTAATTAAGGAATTCGAATTTGAATAGGAGAGGGCAGAGTTGTTTTTAAGGAAAGAAAATCAATAACACATGGTGCAATAAAGGGTAAATACATAGGAGAAGCTTTTAAAAATACACGGTTAGATAAATAAGGTAAGGGTAAAATCAATCAATCACATAGTAAATTAAGGAATTAAAGATTCGAACTTAATAATGAATTAAGTCAGAAAATTGGTCCAAATTAGACGAGGAAAGAATCAAATAATCTCACATAATGGTGGTCTGAAATCAATCCCAAAAATTAGGGTTGTTTTTTGAAAGAGAAAGGTCTGACTATAAAGAGTGCCTAACTTTAAACATACGAGGCTAGAATTAAACAAACAGAGTGGTCATGCAATCAAAAGTAGAAGAACATAGTCATGGATGAAATCAAAAGGTCTTGCAAGGCTTAGCAAGAATCAGGAACATGTGACGAGTTTAGAAGATTTAGGGTTTTGAAATCAAACAGGCAACAAACAAAATACTCGTACACAAGCAGGTTTGAAAACCCCAAAATCTAGGGTTTCTTCCACAAGTCAAAGGTAAAGACGAAAGCATAGAAAATCAGGCAAGAACAAACTCGGGGAGTCCAAAGAACACAAACATTCATGGAAATCTAAGTAAAGAAAAAAAATATAGTAAAGAAATTACTCGGGAACCCTCGGAGGAATTGCAATAAAGAAAAAATATGCAGAAATCATAGTGAAAACACTTAGGAAAGTAAAATATAAGAGATAGCAGTAGAGCAAGTAAACAANTAGAAAAATGAGAAAGGCCTGGAAAGGGCTGGTCCGAGTCGGAGATGAACTCGCAAGGCTAGGACACGCCGGAGATGAGCCAGAGATGGCCATAGAACCTGAATCGAAGGGATTCTGAGCCAGGGTCTTCAAGGTTGGACCTTGGATCTTCGAGTAAAAGGAGTATAAGGGCACGTGGGGGTGAGTACAGGCTACCCAGGGCCTGAGATGCCATGGTTTCCGGTGACATACGGTGGAAATCGGTGGGAAAGGGGCTAGGGTTTCGGAGAGGATTTGAGAGAATCTGAGAGGATGAGAGTTTAGAGGCGGCTATTTTGTGAGAAGTGATTAGGGTTTGGGGGTTGGGCTGAGTTAAAAAAGGTAAGGGCAAACGTGGACCGTTGATTAAAACAATCAACGGCCACGATTTAATATGGAGTCCGGGCAGGTTCGTTTTAATCGGGCCTGGGTCGGGTAGGAAATGGAATTTGGTCGTTTAATTAGGGGGGATTGGGGTGCAAATCAGGGTATAACAGAAAGTAAAATGGGCTACAATTGAAATAGCCACTTTTCCCATTTTGAATTTATAAAAATAGTAAAAGTTGTTTAAAATTAAGATTAAAAATACTGATTTAATAAAAAATATGTAACTGCTAATTTAAAAATATTGAAAATAATTTTGTGATTAAAAATGCTAATGAATCGAGAATTAGGCTAAAATTGCAATTTCATGCAATTTTAGTTTAAAATTACCAAATGGACTTGTAAAATTATGTAAAAATCATGTAAATTATATTTTTTGTGTAGATGTGAGAATAAAATAAATTATTCACCCAAAATAACGAGTTTTGGGAATAATTATTGGATTTTATAGTGCAAAATAGTCCATAAATTGGTTTTAAAAATCTTAAAAAATTTGAAAAAATACCAAAACCTTTGGGGATGCTTATATATGCATATACATGCTATTTTGAAAGTATTTTGAGTATATAAAAAATATATAGGGAAAAATTGGGTATCAACAAAAACGGAATCAACAGTTTTCGATCCGATTTTTATTCTTTTGGGTTTAAGAAATTACACTTTACCCAAATACCCCTCACACTTGGAAATATTTCAAGTTGGATTTTCTTACTTTCATTCATTTTTCATATGAAGGGTTACGTTTTGCTATGGGGAACTCAATTGAGTATTCAGTTAGCTGTAAGCGTAGCTTTCCCCCGCAAGTTTTGGGTAAATCAAAACTTATCAACTAGGAATTCATCATCTCTTTTAACGTTCTACTCTTTCTTTCCGCAATTTCATTAGATTGCGCAAAGTAAGTTGCAATCATTTGGTGAATAATGCCATATTCCAAACATATTTCTTCAAACGCCAACTTTATTACTTTGTAGAGCCAACCACATGAACTGTTGTTTGTGTTATAATAGAGTCAGAATAAATGGTGAAGTTTTTAATCTTCTAACTGAGTAATGCCTGATACCAGATCTAATAAACGGTGAAGTTTTTAATCTTCAAATCGAGTAATATGTGACACAATCAAATTTAATAAACGATGAAGTTTATAATCTTCAAATCGAATAATAAATTGCAGTAGAAAATCACTAAGATTTTAATCTCCAAAATGAGTATAAAGTCACTTAGATTTTAATTTTCGACTAATGAGTAGAAAGTCACAAAGACTTTAATCTCAATGAACGAGTATAAAATCACACAGATTTTGATCTCGAAGCAGGAGTAGAAAATCACGAAAATTTTAATCTCCATAATGGGCTTAGAAAATCACGAGAATTTTAATTTCCTTTGCAAATGATTTTCCAACTAAACCATTATAACACTTTAAACAATTTGATCTCTTTCTCTAATTAAACTCATATATGTTCATCTTTACATATATTATATTCATGATCTCAAAATACTTCAACTATTACTGTTAGCATAATTCATATCTTACATACCTTTGAAAATATCTTTTCACATATTTTCATGCATACTACCAAATTGTATATTGACAAACCAATTTTATAGCACGCAAATAGAATGATACTTTGAGATCATCACATAGAAACATCTACCCTAAACATTTGTAAAATTGAATCACAAGGGTAGGAAATTAATAAAATAGAGTAAAGAAAGTAGAACCCAGTTTATGTTACTTTCTGCTTGTAGGATCATTTGAATATAGTCCCACTGAAACCTTAACTCAGAGACGATGAGACATTATTCAGCATTACCAACCACGCTTTCCATTGTACTTGCGCTTAAAAAAGTTCTCATGGACTTATTTTAAGCCCAAAGTATTTTATTGACTTTCTGTTAGTGTCAAAAACCATGGGCGGATCAAATACATATCTCTGTTGCCCCTCAATAATCCCCAGGCCGTAATAAGATGGTTAACGCCATTTACTGTATGCAACAATTATTTTGAATTTGAAATCTACTTTGAAAATAGTGGCATGAGGATTTAACTAATTTCCCACTCTCACTTGGGCATTGTATAATATCTTCCAATGTTTTGTGCCTCAAACGTCACTGTTACATTAGCACCATTGTTGTAGTATAGAGAGTTGATATTATTGCCATAGCAGCCGAATCAAAGAAGAGTGATGACAGATATATATAAATGGGGGATTCTCTGAAACAACGCAAAGAAACGCACTCATAACAAAAGAGAGTTGCAATTTGGAGTATCTGAAAATGAGTAGTTCTCTCTCGATATGTAACGACCCGGCCCGTCGTCACGTGAGTTACCGCCCCGTTACCTCCACATTATATTTCTCTATGCTTCATTATCGGTATTTGAGGTGATCGAGTTGAATTGGATTGGTTTTAGATGGAAATCAGACACTTAGTCTCTTCAAGGAAAGCTTGTTTTGGAAAAAGTCAACCGGAAGTTGACTATTTAGTTAGAGGGCTCGGATGTGATTTCCGGTGATTTGGTCAGCTTCGGGGGATGATTTGTGACTTAGGAGTGCGAGCGGAATTTGTTTTGGAGGTCCGGTGTAGAATTAGGCTTGAATTGGCGAAGTTAGTATTTTGGCGAATTTCGGTTGGTAGGTGAGATTTTGATCCGGGGGTCGGAATAGAATTTCGAGAGTTGATATAGCTCCGTTAGGTAATTTTAGATGTGCGGGTAAAATTTCAAATCATTCGGAGGTGTTTTGGTCGGGTTTTTGATCGAATGCGTATTTCGGAAGTTTTTAAGAAAACTTAGGCTTGAATCCGCTGCGATTTAATGGTTTTAGCGTTGTTTGATGTGTTTTGAGGATTGGAACGAGTTTGAATGAGGTTTTAGGATGTGTTGGTATTTTTAGTTGAGGTCCCGGGGGCCAAAGGGTGATTTCGGGTGGCTAACGGAAGGAATTTGAAGTTGGAAATTGCAGGTTTTTGGTTGCAGCAGGTGTTTCTGCATCTGCAGAAAGGAGACCGCAGATGCGGTTGCGCAGAAGTGGAAGAGGCATCGCAGGTGCGAAAATGGGTGAGGTCTAGCAGTGTCCGCATAAGCGGGAAAATCACCGCAGAAGCGGTTATGGGAATTTTAATGGGAATCCGCAAAAGCGGAATTTTGGCCGCAGAAGCGGTCTCGCAGAAGCGAAAATCGACCTGGGCAGAAAGGTTTAAACTATCATTATTCATCCGCGAGGGTTATGTATTTTTCCACCATTGTTGAGCGAGCTTGAGAGCTTTTGACAGGGTTTTTACAGAGTTTTGACTGGGAATCGATTGGAGGTAAGTCATACGGCCTAGAAACATCATTTTATTGGAGAATCAACCTTTAATTCTTGGAAACCTGGGTAAAAATCGGAAGAACTAGGGTTTGGTTTTTGAAATGAAAATTTGGGATTTGAGGGGGAGATTTGGGCTCCGATTTTGGTAAATTTGATATGCATAGACTCGTGGCGAGACGGGGAATCCGGAGATGTGAATTTTGTAATTTTTCGAGAAGTGGGCCCGGGGCTCGGGTTTTGCCAACTTCATGATTTTTCATGTTTTTTGAGTCTTTTCGATTGGGTTATGATTCATTAGCCTATTGTGACGTATTCCTTGTGGTTTTGATCAGATTCAACACACGAGGAGGTCGATTCAAGGGGAAAAGGCTTAGCGAGCTAGACTTTGGCCGGCTAGAGGTGAGTGATGACTTTAAATGATGTCCTGAAGGCTTGAGACCCCGGATTTGCACAACTTGGTGTTGTGTTGGGATGAGACACGCATTCAATGACGAGCCGAGGTCATTTACTATTGGGGACTGTGACTTGATCCAGTCCGAATGATATTTTACCGCGTACTAGCTATGACTTGTTGTTTTTCACTATGATTTGGGCTTGTTGCCATATTTGGGGCTTATTGCCGACTGTTTGAACTCTTTATGAACTATCATCACTGTTTTCCCTCACTATTTGAAATATTATTTGAACTCAGTCCATGTGATTTACACTGTTTCATGAACTCAGCTATATTTTACTCAAACTTGAAGTTTTAACTGATATTTGAACTATTGTGTGAGCTGAGTATTATTGTTTTACTGATGCCCGAGGGGCTTTTGACTATTTTGGACTGATACAGGCAGAGGGCCATATGTGAGGGCATGATGAGTGATGTGAGGAGGCTTTCAGGCCTCGAGTGATTGGTGAGGAGGCTTTCAGGCCTCGAGTGATTGGTGAGGAGGCTTTCAGGCCTCGAGTGTTATGTGAGGAGGCTTTCAGGCCTTGAGTGTATTATGAACAGGCTTTCAGGCCTCACATTGATATTGTTCAGGCTTTCAGGCCTTATTGATAGCGCTTGGGCTGAAGGAGCCCCTCCGGAGTCTGCACACCCATAGTTAGCGCGGATACCAATGTGGTTGAGAGTGAGCCCGAGGGGTTGATGTTGTACTGTGTGATTGATACTGAGCTTGCGGGGCTGGCACTGAGCTGAGAGTTTAATATTGCGCCCGAGGGGTAGGTTTCTGGCATTTCCTACTGATTGAGCATAATTGTTTAAACTGTTTTCAAAGAGAATTTCTTGCTAGTTTTCACTCGTTCTACTGTTTATCTGGTTTTTACTGTTTAAGATAACATTAATTGTGCATTTATGGGATTTTATGTTCTCAATCGTTATTTATTTTTATTACTCACTGGGTCGGAGTACTCACATTACTCCCTGCACCATGTGTGCAGATACAGGCATAGCTGAGTTCGTTCCTGAGCGCTGATTTCCTTCTAGACCAGGCGGACCCGGAGAGACGAGGTAGCTGTCGACGTCCACAACCCCGTTTCTTCCTTATCATCTGTATTTCATTTATATTCAGACTATGTTCTTAGATACAGACTTGTAGTATTTCATTTAAACTCTGTAGTAGCTCATGACTTGTGACACCCCGATTGTGGGCTGGATTTGGGATGGTATCTTTGTTATCACTGTTATTCCGCATTAATGGTTATATTATCCGTGGTTTAGACTTATTTATGTCAGTGATTGTTAAAGAGAAGGTTTAAATGCTATGTTGACTGGCCTTGTCTTCACGAGAGGCGCCATCACGACCAGGTGGGAATTGGGTCGTGACAAGTTGGTATTAGAGCCTAGGTTACTAGGTCTCACGAGTCATGAGCAGGTTTAGTCGAGTCTCGCGGATCGGTACGGAGACATTTGTATTTATCCTCGAGAGGCTGCAGAACCCTTAGGAAAACTTCACATTATTGAAATTTTTGTCGTGCGACTTTGTTGATCCGAGAACTAAAATTTTGTGTTCTATTCTCTCGCAGATGGCGGGATGGACGACCACCGGTACCACCTACTAAGGGCACTAGAGGTCATGGACGCGGTCGTGGTCGTGGTAGAGGTAGAGCCGCGAGGGCAACACCTGTTGCTCCACCAGTTGCCCCGGCTCAGGATCAGGCCCTAGCTGCAGACATTCCAGCAGCACCTGTTCAGGCACCGGCGGTGCCCATTGTGATTCCGGGTCTCCAGGAGACCTTGGCACAGATACTATCAGTTTGCACTAGCCTAGCCCAGGTCGTTTCATCCACTACTACAGCAGCTACTTCTCAGGCAGGGGGAGGCAGTCAGACCCCCGCTGCTCGCACACCTGAGCAGGTGGTGCAGGGCTTAAAGACACCGGGAGCAGCTCCAGCTCAGCCGGTTGTACCAGTTCAGGATTTTATGGTTCCAGTGATGCCAGACGATGAGCAGCATCGTCTCGAGAGGTTCAGTAAGCTCCAGCCTCCAGTTTTCAATGGTGCTGAGGATGCCCAGGGATTTCTTGACAAGTGTCAGCGTATGCTTCGGACGGCGGGGATTTTGGAGTCCAGTGGAGTAGCATTCACCGCATTTCAGTTCACTGGGGCTGCCTTCACATGGTGGGAGGCATATGAGCGGCGTAGGCCGGCAGGTGTAGCGCCTTTGTCATGGCAGGAGTTCTCCACTATCTTTTTGGAGAAGTTGGTACCACAGTCTCAAAGAGAGGAGCTGCGTAGGCAGTTCGAGTGGCTTCGGCAGGGGGACATGACTGTGACCCTGTATGAGGCGAGATTTTCTAAGTTAGCCCGTCATACCTCTTGGATAGTTCCGACCGATAGAGAGAGGCTCAAGAGTTTTGTAGATGTACTTAACTATCACCTTCGTATTCTGATGACTCGAGAGAGAGTTCTGGGTATTTCCTTTGAGGACGCAGTTGATATTGCTCGTGACATTGAGATGGCTCACCGTCAGGACAGAGAGGGGAGGGAGGCCAAGAGGCCTCGAGGTTCTGGTAGCTTCAGTGGTGCTCCGTCTAGGGGTCAGTTCCAGCAGGGCAAAGGTCGTTCATTCAGGCCTCCTCCGTCAGCCCATTCTGAGTATCGTTGGTCATCTTCCGGTTGGGGTCATCAGGTTTATCAGCAGAGTCAGCCATCTCTTAGCGCTCTTCCAGCACAGGGTTCATCGCGAGCTCCATCTGTTCAGGGTTCCTCCAGACCGAGTGCGTCAGCCAGTCACTCTGGCGCGCGGGGTTCCCTTCAGTCCCATTCTCCAGCACCCGGGAGCTGTTATGAGTGCAGGGAATTTGGCCACATGTGGAGGCAGTGTCCTCGGCTTCGTGGTAGTCAGTCTCAGCAGAGGGGTCAGCCCTCCTCTTCTGGACCATCTTCTTCAGCACCCGCCTCGCCAGCTAGGGGTGAGGGTCAGGCATCTAGGGGTCACCCCAGAAGGGGGAGGCCGATCGGGTGGTGGTCAGGCTCGCTTCTATGCTCTTCAGGGCCGGTCAGATGCCATTGCTTTGGATTCTGTTATCATAAGTATTATTTAAGTCTGCCACAGGGATGCCTCAATTTTATTTGATCCCGGATCTACCTATTCCTATGTGTATTCTTATTTTGCTCATTATTTAGGTACGACCCGGGGGTGTCTTGCATTACCTGTTCACGTATCCACCCTGGTGGGTGATACTATTGTGGTAGACCATGTATATCGGTCGTGTTTAGTTGACTATTGGGGGTCTAGAGACCCGAGTTGACTTGTTGTTGTTGAGCATGGTAGATTTTGATATTATTCTGGGCATGGATTGGCTATCTCCGTGCCATGCTATTTTAGAATGTCATGCTAAGACAGTCACATTGGCCATACCGGGTGTTCCGAGGATTGAGTGGCATGATAGGACTGACTATGTTCCCAGTAGAGTGATTTCCTTCCTAAAGGCCCAGCAGATGGTTGGGAAAGGTTGCCTATCGTATTTGGCTTTTGTGAGAGATGTTGGAGCTGAGACTCCTAGTCTTGATTCTGTTCCCGTTGTGAGGGACTTCCCTGATGTGTTTCTAGCAGACCTACCGGGCATGCCACCGGACAGGGATAATGATTTCGGTATTGATCTAGTGTCGGGAACTCAGCCCATCTCTATTCCTCCCTATCATATGGCACCAGCAGAGATAAAAGAGTTGAAGGAGCAGCTTCAGGAACTCCTAGATAAGGGGTTCATTCGTTCGAGTGTGTCACCGTGGGGTGCACCGGTCTTATTTATGAAGAAGAAGGATGGCACAATGAGGATGTGCATTGACTACAGGCAACTAGACAAGGGGACGGTAAAGAACAAGTATCCTCTACCCCGTATTGATGATTTGTTTGATCAGCTTCAGGGGGCAAAGGTATTTTTCATGATTGATCTCCGTTCAGGTTATCACCAGCTGAAGATTAGGGTTTCTGATATTATGAAGACGGCTTTCAGGACGAGATATGGGCACTATGAGTTTCTTGTTATGTCTTTTGGGCTGACTAATGCCCCAGCCGTGTTCATGCATTTGATGAACAGTGTATTTCGGTCGTATCTGGATTCATTCGTGATTGTGTTTATTGATGACATCCTGGTGTACTCGCATAGCCAGGAGGAGCACGCACAGCACTTGAGGGTGGTATTATAGAGATTGAGGGAGGAGAAGCTTTATGCTAAGTTCTCCAAGTGTGAGTTCTGGCTTGGTTCTGTGGCTTTCCTGCGGCACATGGTGTCCAGTGATGGTATTCAAGTTGATCCGAAGAAGATAGAGGCGTTGCAGAGTTGGCCTAGACCGACCTCAGCCACAGAGATCCATAGTTTCCTTGGGTTATCAGGGTACGATCGCCGATTTGTTCAGGGATTTTCTTCTATTTCATTGCCCTTGACCAAGTTGACTCAGAAGGTTGCACCATTTGTGTGGTCGGATGAGTGCGAGGAGAGATTTCAGAAGCTCAAGACAGCTTTGACCACGGCTCCAGTGTTGGTATTTCCATCAGCTTTAGGTTCTTACACTGTGTATTGTGATGCTTCGAGAGTTGGGATCGGATGCGTATTGATGCAGGAGGGTAGAGTTATTGCATACGCTTCTCGCCAGTTGAAGCCCCACGAGGAGAACTAGCTGGTACATAACTTGGAGTTGGCTACTATAGTTCATGCTTTGATGATTTGGAGGCACTATTTGTATGGAGTATCCTGTGAGGTATTCACCGATCATCGCAGTCTTCAGCACCTGTTCAAGCAAAAGGATCTTAATTTGAGACAGCAGAGGTGGTTAGAATTGCTCAAGGATTATGATATTACCATTTTGTATCACCCGGGGAAGGCCAATATAGTGGCCGATGCTTTGAGCCGGAAGGCGGTCAGTATGGGTAGCTTGGCGTACATTCCAGTTGGGGAGCGGCCATTTGCAGTTGATGTCCAGGCTTTGGCCAATCGGATGGTGAGATTAGATATTTCAGAGCCTAGTCGGGTGTTGGCTTGTGTAGTTTCTCGGTCTTCCTTATATGACCGCATCAGAGAATGCCAGTACGATAATCCGCATTTGCTTGTCCTTAAGGACAAGGTTCAGCATGATGATGCCAGGGATGTGACTATTCATAGTGATGGCGTGTTGAGGATGCAGGCCGAATTTGTGTGCCTAATGTGGATGGGCTCCGGGATTTGATATTGGAGGAGGCCCACAGCTCGTGGTATTCTATCCATCCAGGTGCCGCGAAGATGTATCAGGATTTGAGACAGCATAATTGGTGGAGGAGGATGAAGAAGGATATTATGGGGTATGTAGCTCGATGTCTCAACTGTCAGCATGTCAAGTACGAGCATCAGAGACTGGGTGGTGTTCTTCAGCGTATGGTTATTCCTGAGTGGAAATGGGAGAGGATTACTATGGACTTTGTGAGTGGGCTCCCTCGGACTTTAAGGAAGTTTGATTCAGTTTGGGTGATTGTGGATCGGCTGACCAAGTCCGTGCACTTCATTCCAGTATGTACTACTTATTCTTCGGAGCGGCTGGCAGGGATCTTTATCCGGGAGATTATCCGATTGCATGGGGTTCCAGTGTCTATTATCTCGGATAGGGGTACTCAGTTCTGGAGAGTATTTCAGTGGGAGTTGGGTACGTAGGTAGAGTTGAGCACAGCATTCTATCCTCAGACGGACGGGCAGTCCGAGCGCACCATTCAGATATTGGAGGACATGTTGCGTGCCTATGTTATAGATTTTAGGGGTTCATGGGATGAGTTTTTGCCGCTTGCAGAGTTTGCCTACAACAACAGCTATCAGTCGAGCATTCAGATGGCTTCGTATGAGGCGTTGTATGGGAGGCGGTGTAGATCTCCTGTTGGATGATTCGAGCCCGGCGAGGCTAGATTATTGGGGACATAGATGGTTCAGGATGCCTTAGAGAAGGTGAAGATGATTCAGGAGAGGCTTCGTATAGCACAGTCGCGTCAAAAGAGTTATGCGGACCGAAAGGTTCGGGATGTGTCCTATATGGTAGGTGAGAAGGTCTTGCTGAAGGTTTCGCCCATGAAGGGCGTTATGCGGTTTGGAAAGAAAGGGAAGCTGAGTCCGAGGTTCATTGGGCCTTTTGAGATACTTAGGAGAATTGGGGAGGTGTCTTATGAGCTTGCTTTGCCACCCAGCTTGTCTAGCGTGCATCCGGTATTTCATGTATCTATGCTCCGGAAGTATGCTGGGGACCCGTCTCATGTTTTTGACTTCAGCACGGTTCAGTTGGATGATGCTTTGACATATGAGGTAGAGCTCGTGGCTATTTTGGGTCATCAGGTTCGAAGGTTGAGGTCGAAGGATATAGCTTCAGTGAAGGTGCAGTGGAGAGGTCGGCTCGTGGAGGAGGCTACTTGGGAAACCGAGCGGGAGATGCGGAGCAGATATCCTCACTCGTTTGAGGCTCCAGGTATGTTTCTTGAGCCGCTCGAGGACGAGCGTTTGTTTTAGTTGGGGAGGATGTGACGACCCGGTCCGTCGTCATGTGAGTTACTGCCCCGTTTCCCCCACATTATATTTCTCTATGCTTCATTATCGGTATTTGAGGTGATCGAGTTGAATTGGATTGATTTTAGATGGAAATGAGACACTTAGTCTCTTCAAGGAAAGCTTGTTTTGGAAAAAGTCAACCAGAAGTTGACTATTTAGTTAGAGGGCTCGGATGTGATTTTCGGTAATTTGGTCAGCTTCGGGGGATGATTTGTGACTTACGAGTGCGAGCAAAATTTGTTTTGGAGGTCCGGTGTAGAATTAGGCTTGAATTGGCGAAGTTAGTATTTTGGCGAATTTCGGTTGGTAGGTGAGATTGTGATCTGGGGGTCGGAATGGAATTCCGAGAGTTGCTATAGCTCCGTTAGGTGATTTTGGATGTGCGGGCAAAATTTCAGGTCATTCGGAGGTGTTTTGGTCGGGTGTTTGATCGAATGCGTATTTCGGAAGTTTTTAAGAAAACTTAGGCTTGAATCCGATGCGATTTAATGGTTTTAGTGTTGTTTGATGTGTTTTGAGGATTGGAACGAGTTTGAATGAGGTTTTAGGATGTGTTGGTGTTTTTAGTTGAGGTCCCGGGGGCCTCGGGGTGATTTCGGGTGGCTAACGGAAGGAATTTGAAGTTGGAAATTGTAGGTTTTTGGTTGCAGCAGGTGTTTCCGCATCTGCGGAAAGGAGATCGCAGATGCGGGTGCGCAGAAGCGGAAGAGGCATCGCAGGTGCGAAAATGGGTGAGGTCCAGCAGTGTCCGCAGAAGCGGTTATGGGAATTTTAATGGGAATCCGCAAAAGCGGAATTATGGCCGCAGAAGCGGTCCCACAGAAGCGAAAACGGGACCGCAGAAGCGAAAATCGACCTGGGCAGAAAGGTTTAAAATATCATTATTCATCCGCGAGGGTTATGCATTTTTCCACCATTGTTGAGCGAGCTTGAGAGCTTTTGATGGGGTTTTTAGAGAGTTTTGACTGGGAATCGATTGGAGGTAAGTCCTATGGCCTAGAAACATCATTTTATTAGAGAATCAACCTTTAATTCTTGGAACTTGGGTAAAAATTGGAAAAACTAGGGCTTGATTTTTGAAATGAAAATTTGGGATTCTAGGGGGGCATTTGGGCTCCGATTTTGGTAAATTTGATATGTATAGACTCGTGGCGAGACGAGGAATCCGGAGATGTAAATTTTGTAATTTTTCGAGAAGTGGGCCCGGGGCTCGGGTTTTGCCAACTTCGTGATTTTTGATATTTTTCGAGTCTTTTCGATTGGGTTATGATTCATTAGTCTATTGTGACGTATTCCTTGTGGTTTTGATTAGATTCGACGCACGAGGAGGTCGATTCGAGGGGAAAAGGCTTAGCGAGCTAGACTTTGGCCGGCTAGAGGTGAGTAATGACTTTAAATGATGTCCTGAGGGCTTGAGACCCTGGATTTTTACAATTTGGTGCTGTGTTGGGATGAGACACACGTTCAATGACGAGCCGAGGTTATTTACAATTGGGAACTGTGACTTGGTCCAGTCCGGATGATATTTTACCACGTACTAGCTATGACTTGTTATTTTTCACTATGATTTGGGCTTGTTGCCATATTTGGGGCTTATTGCCGACTGTTTGAACTCTTTATGAACTATTATCACTGTTTTCCCTCACTGTTTGAAATATTATTTGAACTCAGTCCATGTGATTTACACTATTTCAAGAACTCAGCTATATTTTACTCAAACTTGGAGTTTTAACTGATATTTGAACTATTGTTTGAGCTGCGTATTATTGTTTTACTGAAGCCCGAGGGGCTTTTTACTATTTTGGACTGATACAGGCCGAGGGCCATATGTGAGGGCATGATGAGTGATATGAGGAGGCTTTCAGGCCTCGAGTGATTGGTGAGGAGGCTTTCAAGCCTCGAGTGATTGGTGAGGAGGCTTTCAGGCCTAGAGTGTTATGTGAGGAGGCTTTCAGACCTCGAGTGTAATGTGAGGAGGCTTTCAGGCCTCGAGTGTATTATGAGCAGGCGTTTAGGCCTTATTGATAGCGCTTGGGCTGAAGGAGCCCCTCCGGAGTCTGCACACCCACAGTGAGCGGGGGTACCCATGTGGTTGAGAGTGAGCCCAAGGGGCTGATGTAGTACTGTGTGATTGATACCGAGCCCGCGGGGCCGGCACTGAGCTGAGAGTTTGATATTGCGCCCGAGGGGCAGGTTTCTGGCATTTCCTACTGATTAAGCATAATTGTTTAAACTGTTTTCAAAGAGAATTTTTTGCTAGTTTTCACTAGTTCTACTGTTTATCTGGTTTTTACTGCTTAAGATAGCATTACTTGTCCCTTTATGGGATTTTATGTTCTCAGTCGTTATTTATTTTTATTACTCACTGGGTCGGAGTACTCACATTACTCCCTACACCATGTGTGCAGATACAGGCATAGCTGAGTTCGCTCCTAAGCGCTGATTTCCTTCCAGACCAGACGGACCCGGAGAGACGAGGTAGTTGTCGACGTCCACAGCCCCGTTTCTTCCTTATCATCTGTATTTCATTTATCTTCGGACTATGTTCTTAGATACAGACTTGTAGTATTTTATTTAAACTCTGTAGTAGCTCAAGACTTGTGACACTCCGATTGCGGGCTGGATTTGGGATGGTATCTTTGTTATCACTATTATTCCGCATTAATGGTTATATTATCTGTGCTTTAGACTTATTTATGTCAATGATTGTTAAAGAGAAGGTGTAAATTCTATGTTGGTTGGCCTTGTCTTCGCGAGAGGCGCCATCACAACCAGGTGGGAATTGAGTCGTGACACGATATAGCAGACCAACAACCATTATTCCGTTTCAATTTTCTTTCAATAATGATCGATTGAAACTAAATTCATCCCGCTGGTGTCACATATCATCTCAAAACTTCTATAAGTGCCGCACTGCAGCTATAATGGAAGATTACTGATCGGTCTCTACCAATGTGATGAAACACTAAGCAATTGACATTCTCAAGAACCCCAAAAGCAATGACTTTCTTGGAACCAAAGAAGACGTATCATTCTTCTTTTTCCTTCATCTCAATGAATATTTCTGAAGAATTTTTTTTTTAAAATTTCCTTCCCGTAAAGCGGCACAATATTGCAGCATGAAGGCTTTGAGAAGAACAACCATAATTAAAGACAACATTTTCCTTCTAAAGAACATCCAAGACTTCAAACAATGCTTTTCCATTCATTATAACACTGTCGTGAAGACTTGACAAGTTCGAACCAGTAATATTATAACAATAGTATTATTAGGCAGTCACTAACTTTCTGATCTTCCATCGAAATTAAATTCCTTAATATTGTTGTTACTATTGTGTTCAAAATCAGAAATTATAGAAGCAAACAAACGTTAGTTCGGTAAACAAATCGTAAAATAATTTCGAGTCCACTGAATGCAAAATGTGTCCTTAAGGAATTTAATCCCCTCACTATTGCCCAAGGTATACGGATTAATTCCTCCCAGGATAGAATGGAATAATTATTGTGTGATAGCGGCACTTCAAATCACAGAACTTCAGCGAACTCAACAAATAGAGCAAACCACACTTGATATTTATGTTTATTTAGAAAATAATGCAACAATGTAGAAAAGAGGAAAAAATATTTCAGATTTTCCTTATCTCAAAAATGAGGTCAAGCCTCTAAATTTATAGACAAAGGAAAAGTGAGATGGAGAGGTACAATCCAAAAGGTGCCTCTTCCATTTTACATTCACACCCTTTAAAGAAAAAACGCAACAGACATAACTAGCTTTATCATCTCTAATTTTCTCTGAGACATTAGTTAAGTAGTAGTTCGAACAGGTCCAAACGGACATAGATGATTCATTTAGCGAGTCCTAACAAGATTGGGAATACATAGTAAAATTTATCAAACAAATTAGATACATCAAGTTTTAGAATATCTAAAATATACATATTATTTAATAAAATAAAAAGTGCCCAATAAATAGGACATCGAAATTTTATGGATTGAATTTGGCTTGGCCCGCTGCTTGACTTTTATTCTATGTGAGATCTTGTTAATAGAGTATGAAATTATGTATTATATTATTGGTAGTATATGAAAAGGAAAAGACATCGAAATATTAAAATTAAATTAATTTGTACTATTGAAGGTTTTAAAAGTTACTTGGAAGTTTATTATTACTAAAAAATATTGAGTTCTTTTGTTGGTGTAATTAGTTACTAGACCTTATATTCATACAATTAGTCCTTCTTTCCCACCCTTACTATTGATGTCGTCTTTCTTTCTGTAGCTAGTAGCATCGCTTGACATATCTGGAACATAGCATCTTGTTTACTTAGTCTACTCACAAAGTTTGTTTCTTTCTCTATTTGCGCATACTGTATTGGAAAACAACTGAATTTATATTAAAGATGACATGGCATGACACGTGGATTGGTCAAAAGGTCAACAGGTAATAATTAATTGAG
>MU698730.1:0-26375 GCA_026770625.1 Nicotiana glauca | reverse complement strand
ACCAAGCACGCGATATGTCCAAACAACGGAAGACTCAAACAATGAAGAGTTACGGGTTAACCTCGATTTGATTGACGGAAGAAGAGAAGCAGCATTAATAAGAATGGTTGCTCAAAAGCAAGTAGTTGAACGATACTACAACAGGAAGGCACGCCTCAGGTTATTCAAAATTGGGGACTTCGTGCTTAAGAAGGTGTTCCAATCTACGAAGACTGCTAATTCCGGAAAATTAAGTCCAACGTGGGAAGGACCCTATAGAATCCGTGATGTTGCAGGGAAAGGAGCATACGAGTTGGAGACAATGGATGGCAAGGTTCTACCTTCACATTGGAATGCAGTCCATTTAAAAAGATATTACTTCTAAGGGAGTGATCATAATCAGGTATCTATATGTTAAATTTTTTCTTTTAAATTGTTAAAGTTTTACTAACGGTTTTAGATGCTAGGCAAAAACCCTAACTCTTACCAAATGATGAGTTACAACCTGCACGGCAAAATGGAATATCCTTAAATTCCGTGCCTAGGGTTATATTAATCTGATGGAAATACACACGGGTTAGGCAGTCTTCATCTATAATCGTACCTCCGAGTCCCGTATATTTTTCTGTTTCAGGAAAAGGACAAATTGTGAGGAATAAACAAGTGCTCGAGGCTTCATTCTTCAGCGCTCAAACACTTGGGGGACCATATACTATACATGGATTTGTGCAGAAAAACAGATACGGGTATCGAGCAAAAGTTATTCAAGATTCAGATACGAGTACCGAGCAAAAGGTGATCAAGATTCAGCTACAAATAGATAAGTGCTGATGGGAAGATGAAGACATTCAGTATAAAACATTCATTAATGTTGCAAACACTTTTCAAACCCCTTCTAAACATGTAAAGATAGGGTTATGACTATGTGCTAAAACAGGTTACAATGAAAAACCTTGTCTATTTTATATCGTGTAAAAAATCTGTTACAAGAAAAACAGTTGCGAGAAAGTTATAGATGTATTTCTACACATGTACAAAGTAAAAAAAAAACTTGTCAAAAGTTTATGAATGAAAACTTATCAAAGTTGTTACATACAAAACATGTGTATTCCTATTACTTTCGTCGTATTATAACACCATTATGAAGTTGAGACGTCTTCTTCATTAAGTGTCTATAAAATAAAAGGGCCCTCTTTTATTATCTTCATGTTGATGTTCCATGAAAAGAATCATAAAGCATTTTCAAAGGATAAAAATGCAATGCTATTCTACAAGTCCTAAACAAATAAATAGGCAAGAATAGAATACAAAGAGGTATTAATTAAACTTCTAAACATAAAAGACTAAGGAAAACACTTAGTCATTGAAATGTATTTGTCTTTAAACAAGTGCCCCATTATGGAAACTGGGGACTTCACCAAAAAGATCCCTTAAAATTACCAAGGGATTACATCACCAATCATAAAAAAAAGGGTAAGGACTGAAACACTTTTATTTGGTTACTGAAGGAGTTGAAACTTCAGAAGTCGTAGCCTCATTTTCAGAAACAACATTAGGCTCGATAACAATTTCTAAAGGAACAACAACAAGAGCAGTTTCAGCTAAGCTTGAAGTGTCAATATCATCGAGGGAAGCAGTAGTCACGGGAACTTCAATTCCCATAGACTGTAATATAGACGTTTCACCCTCGGTCACTTGAATCACAACTTCAACTGCTTCAACAACTGCTTCACAATTCAAAGGCTCAGTTGCTTCAGGAATTCCATGTGCTGGAGAAGAAATATCAATTGGTTGTTCTGGAGAAGGAGTAGCAATAGGTTGGTTATTCTTTTCAATCGCATCTAAGACTTTGGCTAACTCAGATTGCAAGTTAAAATTTTCTTGAGTAGCCTCCAGCAAAGCATCACGACGAGACCTCAGAAAAGCCCAATTAACTTCATAATTAAAATTCTCCGCAAGAGAATTATATTCCTTCTCCAAGTTTTCATAATCCCTTTCCCATATAGCAAGGGTGTTTTTCATTGTCTCTTGCTCAGCTAAGTGGGAATTGAGGGAAGTTTCAAGTGTGGTATGGGAACTCTCTAAAGCACAGACTTTATCTGAAGAAACCCTTAAATCAGCCCGAGTCTGATTCAAGCTCTGCTCTAACTCCTTGGCATATACTTCTTTTTTCTCCACAAGAGCTTTGAGCTCATTGATTTCTTCATTAGCTCTTGACAATGAATCACTCAAAAGATCTTTATCCCTTTTTACCTGACTTAAGGAAGCCTTGGTGATTCCCAAGTCTGTGGATAAAGTACGATTTTGTCGTTCCAGATGAGCTTTACTATCTCGTAGCTCTTCAATGCTCCCTAAAGCACTTTCAAATTGCTCCTTCCAATTTTGAGCTTCAAGCTGGGCTCCTTCAGCTATTCTCTTTGCATCTGAAATGGCCTTTGCAGACTCACGAGCTTTCTTTTCCAAAGTAGAGACCCTTCCCATTAGCTCGGTCCCGATCAGGTTAGCCTACAAATATAAGGCACAGAAATAAGAACTTAAAGCAAAAGGAAAGCAAATGTCTAAGTTAAATGAAGTTACCTTCAAGGTTGAATGAACTATGTCATTCATTAAAGTGAAGCAGCTGTGACTTTGCATCTTCGTCCTCTCCACATCTCCTATTAGAGGCTCAAGCCAAACATCAGCTCCACCAGTCTTCCTCAAAAGGCTATGAGTAGCAGGTACTTCCAGTGTAACCTTTCTCATAGCCATGCCTCTGTTATAGGGACCAGCTTCTGAGTGCATGACAGAGGAAGACGGAGCAGTGGAAGGAGGAGTAGTAGAAGAGGTGAAAATAGCAGGAGCTGCGGGAGTCAAAGCAAAAGCAGAAGGAATAGACACGGGAGCTAACATAGGTACGGAAGCAGGAGCACTCATAGTGAATGAAGAAGCAAAAGAAGTCAACACAGGAGAAGAAACACTCACGGGTGGTGAGGAGACGAAAGGAATAGGAGAAATAGGAACGGAGGAAGATAGAGTAATTTTGTTTAAAACATGGCCGAGCCCCCCACTTTCAAAATCACCAACAGAGAGACGGTGAACAGATTCACTAGTGTCTCTTGGTGCGGCATCTTCATCAGAATGAATCAAGATAGGCTCGGTGGTGGAGGTACGAGCAGGAGTATCTTCAGCTTCATCTTCCATAATAACGCGTCTCCTGACTCTGGGTCTAGATACCAATGAGGTACCTCCTTCTTCTTCATTCTCAGTATCTACCATCATAGCTTTTCTCTTTGCTATCAAAGCCTTAGCCTTGTCCAAATCAAGGGAGGCATTAGCGGCAGTACGCATAGCCAAAGCTACATCAGCCATCATTCCTCTCATACCAAACCCTGATAAAAAGAAGGATATGAACTCAATATTATAAAGAAAAGGGTCTGCCATATGTATTTACAAAAAATATATATGTAAAGAAATACATACCGTGTGTTTTTACTCTCTAGCCATGTAAAGAAGAAATAGATTTCCAAGTTCTATCTTCTTTAGGAGCAATTTTTAAAATCGAATCTACCCAACCACGGAAGTTGGGAATAGGTTCCACATTTCCCATAGTTGCTACAAAAAACCAAGGGATAAAATTAAAGAGAAAATCAAAATCTCTAAAAATAGGCACGAAAAAGTAAATAGAAGCTTACGTGCAAAGTTCCACTTCTCAGGGAAGGGAATGTTTGTTTCACCCAGCAAATCTAATGTACGAACATCAATATAACGAAGATACCACCCACGGTCATTGATATCATCAAGGTTTACCAAAACTTTCTTACTCCTCGCAGTTAAGGTAAAAACCCCATGACGCATTAGGTTGGGATGATATAAATGAATAAGATGGGAAAAAGTGAAGTTGATTTTGGCTTTGGTAGATAAAAATCTCAAACAAGCCACGGCCCTCCACACTAAGGGACCAACTTGAGCTAAGCAAATATTGAAGAAGCGACAGAAATCAAGGATAACTTGGTCTATGGCAGGTTTAAATCCCAAAGTAAAGGGATAAGTATAAACGAAAGAATACCCACTTCTATAAGAAGAGATCCTCTGATTTAGGGCAGGAATTGATAGACGAAGATTCTCTTTCCAATTAAAATCTTTCCTAATGATAGGGATTGTAAGCTCAGTTATAAGAGAAGGATAAGCATCAGTCTTTTCTAATTTTGCAACTTGCTTCTGAAGAGATGTTCTGTCACCCTCAAAAGACAAATCACTTGGTACAATATCTTCAACTAAGAGTTCTTGAGAAGAGTCAGAAATCTTTTTACCTTTAGAAGAAGGAGTTTTACAGATAAAACCTTTGGTGCCTGAACTCGGGGAAGGAGAAGCAGAACCAGTTGAGTCTCCACGTGTGGATCTTAAACTTCGAAGCCTTCCTCCTCTGTCCCTACTATGCTTAATCGGAGCAGGGGCATTAGGAAATTGATCAAGAATTGGAACTTTTCTAGGGTTGGGGTTTGGAGACGTCATTGTTGGATGAATTTGAACAAAGGAAAGTAAAAGGAAGCAAGAAAACACTTGTTGAAGAAGATGACAAAGGAAGAGAGAATTGAAAAGGTATATGGAAGCAACCGTCAAACTAAGAGGTATAATGATGAAAAGTCTATATTAAAGGGAACTGTCACTTCGTGAAAAGAAAGGTTGAAGAAGCCTAGAAAGAAGGAAGTAGAATCGCAGAACTAATCAGAAGATGACACGTGTAAGAAGCATTAAAAGAGTAAAGCAACTGAGGCGTCAGTATTATCATTACCATTGATTATGGCGAAAATACCACTTTCCAATTATTTAATTGATAAATAAAAGGAAAGTGGGGGGACTATCTGTATCGAAAAAAAATTAAATTTATATTAAAGATGACATGCCATGACACGTGGATTGGTCAAAAGGTCAACATGTAATAATTAATTGAGAGACACGAGAAGAAGAACTCAAAATAGGCACGGGGTGCAATTTAGATACGTATCTCGTACCTAAATGAAGCATTTAGGTCTAGGAATTCTTAAGGATTCAAAAGACAAGAATCTGGTGACGAAAGATACGGGAAGAGGAAGTTAAACAGGCACGAGAAGCAGTTTAGACACGAGTCCCGTACCAATTCGAGTCATTTAAAGCCAACGGATCGAAAGGCATTGAAGACATGGATCTGAAGACAAAAAGGAGTCCAAATTCAGTATTAAATACCTGATACGTTGGAAAATTGGTATTTAATAGGAATGATTGTGTAACGGCTTATTTAATGTCATTTATTACTCATAATTGTCTCATTAAATGTCCGTTATTATTCTTATTTATACTAAGGAATTGAACCGTTATTCCTTATTAGCTATAAAAGTAGGAGGTCTCATCATTTGTAAAGACACACGAAAGATCATCTACATCATATTGGAATATAAATTTCTTTATTGCTTATTCTTGTTTAAAGATAGCCTATTGTACTTTTTGGTCTCTTGATTATCAGTAACCCGATTTCTTATCTTAAATTCTAGCTTTGACCAAATTATCATTTTTTGGTTAAACACATACCGTGTTGCTTTCTATTGTAGTGCGTTGGATGGTCATCCCAAAACCATAGTTTGTTATGAACTTGGAACAAAAGTTCCTAATGCAACTAACTTCTGGGACTATAAGGTGCAATTTGTGGATTTTGATAAAAAAAAATAAAAGTTAATGTACTATTTTACCCCATAAGGGTATTGTATGACATTAACTTCTCATATTTCATCAAACATTATGGTGTTAAAAAAGCTAGAGATGAAAAATGGTTAGTTTTGTCGAAAAGGTTTCACTGTTACTGACCTAGTTGTAGAACATAGAGACAAATATATAGTATCTTCATAATCTTAAATGTATCGAAGTTGGTGTTGCATTTAAAACAAATTCAGTAAGTTTGTTCATTGTTCTGTTTTTAACTTCTGCATGCAAGTTCTTTTGAGGCGGGAGGCAACACATGTTGAGGCCGTCTTCACTGCAGTTTATTAAGTGTAGTTTATTTTAGAGTGGTTTAGGATATTCGTTTAAACAACTTTACCTATCAACTCAATTCAAGAAGATGCATCACATTTAATTATAATTTTATTTGTGTAGTAACTTTTTTATTTGAAATTTGTAGCGATAGTGATAGTCTTAAAAATACTTCACAGATTATGAATATGTAGTTAAGAAGATTATTCACAAACATTCACCGCTCACGTAAAACTAGATGAAATAGCTAAATTTAGTGATTCTATGCACGCAATTGGTTTTAAATTATTTACTTTAGCTACTTTATCTTATTTTTTATCGGGCGCGGTAAATATTTGTGAATAATTTTCTTGACCAACTCTTTATAATCTATAAAATCTTTATTAAGGCTATCATCATCAACTACAAGTTTCACGCAAAAAAAATTAATATTCAAATAAATTATAATTAATTATAATACGCCTTCTTGAATCGAGTACATACCTTAGCAAGGTAGATAAAGTAGCTGTTGCGACCAAAAACACTCACGCAAGTGTACGCGATCGTCAAGTAACAAAGTAGTGAGTAGAGTATTGTTTCCCCGAAGACTTGTGATAACTATTGACTGATTCAAACTTAATTAACTTATCGATTCAAGAGACTTTTCATAAAATATGGAAGTGACTGATTTACCACCTATAACTATCAAGCAATGAATTAACTAGAAATCAACCGAACAAATAGCAATTTCAAATAACAATCAGTAGGAGAGAGTATTTCAGGGTTACGAGTTAGCTAACAATCGTATTGCGTTCTTGGCTTAAAATGACTAATTGATTTATCTGGATTGTTGATTGACAGAGTCGATATTGCTCATAAGAATCTATCGAATTCTTACTCGCCTAGTCAAGCTAACTTAATGCGTAAATGTCTATGGAATTAAGGTTAACAAAAATGCATTTATACTTACTGTATTTCAACCAAGCAAGACAATTAGGTATATGTCTATCCTAATTGTGAATCCGTTCCCCGATGCCCAAGTTCAAGAACTTGCTCTATTTAATTCTATATGCAATCTAGAATTTCCACTTTCGAGTTCAACTCTAGATATGTAGATAGTAGTTCACGGTTAACTACTCAGCAAAATAATTAAAAATAAAATTAAATAAACAACCCAATATGATAAAATCAACTTCATCAAATTAAACTTCAAATATCAACATTCATGTTTCACCCATGACCCTAGAACAATAGGGTTCTTAGCCACGCATGCTCATGGTAACAATTTCAAGTAATTCCCAAGAATACATAAAAATCAATAAAAGAAGGAACAACTAAGAACTCAAGACGAATTCCGTGGTTCCAAAACTTTGGCGTGGCTTTTTCTCCTCTCTCAGTATGTTAGATGACCTAAAAGAGGTGTTTTTTGCTTATATATTGCGTACAAAAGTCGTGGGCCAAAGTTCTCCTAATCCTAGTCCGAATCTGCTTCAGGGATTGATGTTGGGGTGGATGCTTCACATCCATCCCATCCTCCGCTTCTCAGCTTCGTATGCTAAGGTGGATGCTTCGCATCCACCCTTTGTTCCTCCATCTCAGCTTTGCCCAGGTGTGGATGCTATGGGGATACTATGAGTTGACTTTACTGCTAAGAGGTGCACAAAGTAACTTCTTTCCAAGGTTGGATGCGACGCATCCAACCTCTTTTCCTCTAGTTGGAGCATTTTTTCTTCATATTTTTGCACTCCAAACACCCTAAATCATCACACACAACTCAATTTTCCATCAAACCAATAATTAAATTATGTTGGGATTTTTTAACACCAAATAGCAATAAAAAGTGATTAAAATATGGGTAAAGTAACATCAAAACATATAAAAATATGTCCAACATCACCACCTCACACTTAAACCTTTGTTCGTCCTCGAGAAAAGTAGAATCAATCCACAACCGATCGAACAAAATTAAGCTTATCACTATAAAGCCACACATTTGAATTAAGCTAAAGCACCCATGACTTTGGTTGATACCAACATCCCCTTGCATATGCATTCTCGGACTTCCTTCTCTATGTTAATAACACGCCAAGTACACTATTGAACAATTCAAACCAATCAAATAGCACATTCGGGACATCTCAACCTCAGAAACTGACTCCTTGGGATAACTACTTTCAGGCCAACTTACTCACTCTGACTGAAAAGCTTAATAAAGTCGTCTATCCATCATGAAACATGTTCCCTCACCACAAAATCAAGAAAGATAGTCTACACACTCAAATAAAATTTGAATGTAATTTATGGACTTCAAAACAGTAGAAGAATTCTCCCACTCTCTCAATGAAGTTCACATGCGCACAAAAGGTACCATATGCTTGCCCTTAATGTAAATCTCTACTAATGTAGGCTTGCTCGATCTCAAATCAATTAGGACTTTTCATGGCTATAATGTGGGCTAAGGGACGGGTAGGATATATTTAGGAATAGTAGTTCACTCTCCTAAGCACTTTAAAGCATCACATAATCAACTTGGAGCGCAAAGTCTTCAATCCCAACTTCCATTTTTCAACAAAAATCACTTCTAACAATGTTTTATTTTTCTTTAAGCACTACATTAATGTATACCCCACTAGCAAGAATAGGACAACAATTTATTCACTTTTTTATTCTCTTTTTTTCAGATTTTTCTTTTTCTAAATTCAGCTAGTGGTGTATTATTCTACAAAATAAGTGTGCCATTCTTTCTTTCATTGTTCCCCGAGTCTATAGAATTAAGGTTAACAAAAAAGCATTTATACTTCCTGTATTTCAACCAAGCAAGACAATTAGGTATATGTCTATCCTAATTGCGAATATGTTCCCCGATGCCCAAGTTCAAGAACTTGCTCTATTTAATTCTATGTGCAATTTAGAATTTTCACTTTCGAGTTCAACTCTAGATTCGTAGATAGTATTTCACGGTTAGCTACTCAGCAAAATAATTAAAACAGATTAAATAAACAACCCAATATGCTAAAATCAACTTCTTCAAATTAAACTTCAAACATCAACATTCATGTTTCACCCATGACCCTAGAACAAAAGGGTTCTTAGCCACGCATGCTCATGGCAATAATTTCATGTAATTCCCAAGAATACATAAAAATCAATAAAAGAAGGAACAAGTAAGAGCTCAAGACGAATTCCGTGGTTCCCAAACTTTGTCGTGGCTTTTTCTCCTCTCCCAATATTTTAGATGACCTAAAAGAGGTGTTGTTGGCTTATATATTGCGTACAAAAGTCGTGGGCCAAAGGTCTCCTAATCCTAGTCTGAATCTGCTTCGGGGATTGATGCTGAGGTGGATGTCCTCCGCTTCTCAACTTTGCATGCTAAGGTGGATGCTTCGCATCCACCCTTTGTTCCTCCATCTCAGCTTTGCTCAGGTGCGGATGCAATGGGGATGCTATGGGCTGACTTCACTGCTAAGGGGTGCACCAAGTATCTTCTCATCCAACCTCTTTTCCTCTAGTTGGAGCATCCTTTCTTCATATTTTTGCACTCCAAACACCCTAAATCATCACACACAACTCAATTTGTCATAAAACCAATAACTAAACCATGTTGGTGTCATGATCCAATTTCCAAATCCGGTCGTGATGGCGCCTCTCGTGAAGACAAGGCCAGCCAACTAACCCCAATTCGTCTCTTTCAAAATATTTAAACATAAAGGAATAGCAAAAATACGACTTAATGACATTAATTAACGATATTTACAATCCAACACTGCCCGACCGGGGTGTCACAAGTCACGAGCATCTAGAAGGATTTTTGATACAACTACAAAGTCTATAATACATAGAACAAAATCTGGAATCAAAGGAAGAAGTCTGGTACAGCGAACGTTAGCGATCACCTTGCTCATCTATGATAGAAAATCCTCAACCAGCTCAAACCCGCTACCGGATAAACCAATACCTGCATCTGCACGCGAGGTGCAGAGAGTAAAGTGAGTACTCCAACTCAATGAATAATAAAGGTAAATAATAATTGAGCAGCAAGAAACCACGTAAAGCAAGCCATCATGCTATACAGAACAGTGTAACCCTTTGAGAAAACAGTAAAACCGTGAAATCTTTAGAAATATCTGGACTCAGTTTAAAACCTCTTTTGAAAATATCTTTTTCCAACAGTTAAGCAAATGAATGCGAAACAGATAGTGCAAGTCAGCACAAAAGTCAGCCCCTCGGGCACAACACTCCATTAACAAATAACACCAGGGTATCAGGTAAGCAGTGCAAGAAGTAGCATAGAAGCCAATGAAATGCGAGTGCTGGAATGTCATGACAAATAATACAAATAGGAACAAATACATGAGTGCAATGCAATGCATATGACGGTACACTCCGGTACCCACTGCGGCGTGCAGCCCGAGCCTTCCATATATTTAATGTCGACGGTGCTCACTGGGGATGTGTACAGACTCCGGAGGGGCTCCTACAACCCAAGCGCAAATAATCAAGCCATCTCGTGGCACCAACCAGGCCCTCGGCCTCAATATCAATACAATACCACTGCAACGCGCAACCCGATCCATCCATATATCCAGAAATCATTATAACACTGCTGCGGCGCGCAGCCCGATCCATGCTCAGTCCAAAAATGCACATAAGCTACTTGGGCAATATTAAAATAATAGTTATTAGCTCAAAATGTCAATAAAATATTGTTTTAGTTTTCAAATCTTAGAAAAACGGATGAGTTTGAAAAACAGTATTAAAACCTTGGACCGAGATCAAATAATATGCAAAGTAATGCGAAAACAGTGATATCAATCCCTGAAGGATTCACATAGTTGGCACGAAGCCCAAACATGGCAATCAGCCCAAATTATGATAATAACAAGTAGTTTCAGTCAAATACGTAGTAATTTCATCAATCGGGACGGACCAAGTCACAATCCGCAACGGTGCTCTACCCCACGCTCGCTATTCGGTGTACAAGTCACCTCAATACAATACTATAATGTGCAAATCCAGGGTTTCAAACCCTCAGGATATCATTTACAATCATTACTCATCTTGAACCGGTGAAATCTCTAGCTCGCGATGTTTTTGCCCCTCGAATCGGCCTCCACGCATGTCGAATCTAACCAAAATCAAAGCAAATACATCACAATATGCTAAGGGAATAATACCCAATCGAAAATAATCGAAAAATAGCAACGATCTCGAAACTAGCAAAACCTATGCTAAGGGAATAATACCCAATCGAAAATAATCGAAAAATAGCAACGATCTCGAAACTAGCAAAACCCGAGCCCCGGGCCCACTTCTCGAAAAATTATAAAATTCACATCATCGAATTCCTTATCTCGCCACGAGCCTAACCATACAAAAATTATCCAATTTCCATAACATTTCGACCCTAAAGTTCATGATTCTATCCAAGTGGATTTTCTATGCTTTTCCAACAAAATTTGCGGATTAAACACCAAAACTAGTCATAGACTCAAGTTATACAACCAAAATTGAGTTAAGAATACTTACCTCGTTGTTCTCTCCAAACATCTCCCGAAAAATCGCCTTATCTGAGCTCCAAATTGTCAAAAATGGCAAATGGAACGAAGTTTGGACTTTATTCTGCTACCCGGGTATTTTTTCTTCGCGTTCGCGGTCTTCCCCTCGCGTTCACGAAGACCAAAGTTCCAAAAATTTATTTTTCAAAATCTGCTCGAATAGCCTCTAGTGTAATGGTCATATCTTTTTACACACCACTCTAAATGCCTATAATAATATATTTTTGGAAACTAGATTCAAAAAGCTACAACTTTCGTTTTTGAATTATCTCTAAATACATTGTATATTGAGAGATACGAGCCTCCAAAGTAAGACCTGCGCAACAAAATTGCCTCTTCTTCGCGAACGCGAGTCTCTCTTCGCGAACGCGAAGAACAAAACCCCAGAAGCCAAATACTTCTTCGCGAACGCAAGGGGACCCTCGCGAATGCGAAGAAAAATACCAGATACCAGCTTCAGCCATTGTAAAACAGCTCGAAATAATTCGAAATCATCCCGAAACACACCCGAGGCCCTCAGGACCTCAACCAAATGCGCCAACATATCCCATAACATTATTCAAACTTGTTCCAACCTTCGGTATGCTCAAAACAACATTAAAATACCAAATTTGCATCGGATTCAAGCCTAACAATTTTAAGAACTTCCAAATTCCATTTTTGATCAAAAACCCAACCAATACACGTCCGAATAACATGAAATTTTGCAGACAAGTCTAAAATGACATAACGAAGCTACAGCAACTCTCGAAATTCCATTCCGACCCTCAGATCAAAATCTCACCTATCAACCGAAATTCGCCAAAATACTAACTTCGCCAATTCAAGCCTAATTCTACACTGAACCTCCAAAATCAATTCCGATCGCACTTCTAAGTCACAAATCATCCCCCGAAGCTAACCGAATCACCGGAAATCACATCCGAGTCCTATAACTCATAAGTCAATGTCCGGTTAACTTTTCCAACTTAAGCCTTCCTTAAAGAGACTAAGTGTCTCACTTCTTATCAAAACCAATCCAAATCAACTCTAACATACCACATACCGATAATGAAACATGAAGAAGCATAAAATGGGGGAAATGGAGCGGTAACTCACGAGACAACGGGCCGGGTCGTCACATCCTCTCCAACTTAAACCAACGCTCGTCCTCGAGCATACCTAGAGTTATCCTAAAAGCCAACCAATAGCTGAATAACCTTATCAAGCATATACCCGGGGTAATCCCATGTCACCCTATCTTATATAGGTCCGACAACACAAAATAGCTGAAGTTACCCAATCCAATCTAGCCCATAAATTATAGAACTACCTTTTCACTTCTGAAACCATCAATACGATCAAAACCTCACACCTATACTTTGAATAGTCCCGAACCAGCTGTAATACCCATACTTGCAACCTCAGGTGAAGTCGTATGATATACCGCATAATCCAAGCACTCGATACGATAACTTCCATTCACAGTAGTTACCCACAACAACCAAATATCGATAGAAAACCTCTTATTTAGCTAAAGTCTCATTCCAACACTTTCATATACTGCCAACGATAAATGAAACACGCAGCAAACCGTAACCGTCTCTTAGATCAACCATTCATGAAGCCACTTCTATTTTGACTAATACCACAACAAATTTCCAAGCTGAACCTCGATATTATCCTTCCAACAAGCTGAAATCAAATATGTTCGTATTCATTAATGACTCCAACGATCTCCTCGAACCCAACACACCACTCTGGTGATATGACACCTCAACACAGGCCTAAGCCACAACTTGCATAATACACGCACCAATGAGGAACGATTTGAACATACTCAAATCATGACAAATGACTCAAACAAAAGAGCTGTACCTCAAGCTCATCAGTACCATTACAACACAAGGCTGAGACCCCGTCTCACATCACGGAAATATGATACCTGAATCTACCCTAAAGGGTCATACCCCTGCGTGGCCTCGCCATAATGCACGATTCTACCCAAACACTGTTACACATGAAACACCTCAAGTCACCATGCTCAAAATCGACAGCCACGCGTAATTTGATGTCTGAAACCAAAGCCACTCATTACACCCATGGTGAAACAAATAACATATGACACGCAACCCGATAGGCCGTAACCAATACTCCATTTACCCAGCCACACTCAATTACTCTTCCTGCTCGACTTTCTCTATGACTCCTCAATAGAACCGCACCACATGTGCCTATATCCAACCAATCATAATGCCTCATAGTATAGAAAAGAAACTCATAGATCTCCCCAGATCACTAACAAGTGCAATAACAATCGAATCAACCTATCCCTCAATAATACAACTCGGGACTAACCAAGCTAACTCAAGCTAAATACGTAGCCACATCAGCCTGCCAACGAACTCAATACTAAGAAGCTTGAAGCTGCTCCTTCCACTACTATATCTCCTGCCGGAGTCGTACGATACGACGCCCGACACCAAATAAATACTGAAATCCATAGTCTCGCCCGGCGACATTCCCGGCCACAAGGAACACATCCGAAAAGTCCCTCAATACCGGAACTGAATCAATGGTAGAAACCTCTACACTGACATCCGCCACAAAGGCCCAATTAAGGAAAGCAATCCTTCGTAGTCGTCTGCTGGTCTTTGGAATACAAACCACTCTACTAGAACATAATCTGATGCACCTCGCCACGTAACCTGTGGAATTTTCCAACATAGCCCATAGCACAATAGTCTAGAATAACCCAACATTGAGACAACCAGTATACACCCCAATATCATATCCAAAATCTAATATACCAAGCAAAGAAAGATCCACTCGGGCCTCCAAATCCCAATAGCCGCTAACGGTACCAATACACACGATCCACAACCACTACATAGTCTGTACCTGAGAACTCCCAGTCTCCAACTCCATATAGCACACGAATCACTATACCTAATCCCCAAATTCCGCAGTATGAATACATATCACACCTCGAGTACCCAATCATTCCACGAAAGATATTCTAAAATTCCCCTGTGCCATCAAACAAACTCAGATATCAGCAGTCGATCTAGCAAGAAAGTGTCGCAATACTACCGAAGTATCATTAGTCTTATCACATTACCCTTCTTCCGTGACATATACTCTCGTCAAATCACTTCCAATTAGCAGTACCATTTCCTTGATTACCTAAGGCTACCTGTTGCCTAAGAATTTTATGAACTTCTTTTCAGAACTGAACTGTAACTCATCTAGCCAAGACCTTCCATCAATCCCATCTAGAAGAAGAATCATTACACATTTCATGCTTCGTATACCCATAGAAAATATATTCATCTCCAAACCATGGTAAAACCCCAACAAGGACTCTCACCCCCAATTCCATGTGTACAAGCTAAACTACCAGGACTGAATCCTTCTACCCAAACCAAGCTAAGCAAGCTGCCAAAACTCAAGAGCATTGCTGCAAAATGCCTGTAAGGCTCATTACCTCAAACACATACGAAGAGTTAATCATACCCTTACCATACCGACTCAGTCTACTATCAACTTATTCCGTTTATCAAATTTCCCCTCTGATTCATCATCAACTTGATATTCCTCCTTGATGTAGCACCACAACACCTCAGCCCAGGTTTACCACACGAGACTCGAACATAGGACCATACTGTCTAAGACCCATATGCCACCGAATACCCTCTCAAATGTTCCCAGAAATACCATATTCCAGAATACTTTACTTTGAATAACTTCCTGCGAATCTAAATTCGTTACCATTACTTCCCAGATACCGATACATAGGATCCCGTAATCAACATAAAAACACCACAAATCTTGACCTTTTTCGATGAAAACACAGTCTCTACCTACGCACACAACCTTAAGACACATGATTGTTACATGTAGAATATAGAACATAATAAAACCATTCTCGAGAGCCATTTAATTCATATTCGAACTGCAATTTACCTGATCAAACGAACATAACCATCAGTGCCTCATTACCACTCTAACACCGCAGGATATGATCTCATTCCAATACAAACAAACATCTTCCTTCTCCTTACACTAAGCATTCTTTATCAATGACATCTCAAGACATCCTATTATTTTCACACATCTACGAAGCACCATATAACCTTTGTCAAAATTTTGCTCCACTCGTGCCATCCTCGGCTCAATTTCTGCAACCAGGACTGATCCGCCAACATGCCTCAAAACGGAACCAGTATAGCACATGACCGTGCGATCAGCTAATCAACAACAAACTCCCCAATTTGGCTCGAAGCTATATACCAGGAAACACTCAATAACCCATAATGCTTCTACTCTAATGATGCCACAATATCATAGTGATATTAAACTCAAATCGTTTACAAGTTTGTGAAAACACAGATCATTTAGTACTGTAATCCTCTACACTTCCCGCATCCATCTCTATATCAGTTGAGTCCACTCTCTTAAGCGACCCGAATTGTCGAATTTCAACACGTACCCTTCAATTACACATGAGATCTTCTAACATACACATAAGGATCATACCACTTAAGAACACTCCACAGGAGATAATCCACCTACTTTGCCTCAATTTAGTACTTCAGTATACCTTCCACCATCATATACGTTACACAGTAATTAGTCTTCTTGGGTCTAAACTCATACTGCCACAGGTAATGCACTACCCTCCCCAACTAGGAGACACGAAAATATTCTTCATGCGCCCATATTCGGGCTACACATCGAATCATAATAGGAATCGAACATTTAACAGTTCATCTATTATCCAGCAGATTTCTTCATCACTACCAAGTCATATAGAGACATCTCGCAGTACTAACATACTCATCCCATGGATATCTAACCGCCATTCCGGCTAATAGGGATAATACGGAACATATAAGTTCAAAAGACTTACTCACACAATCAGCACCTCAATGCTCAAACCATGACAAAGATCCGGCCTCAAGTCCTCTAGACTGGCCCAACATCAAACTCACAAAGATCACATCTCGCCCCTTGATCAGGGAATCACTAGACATTAAGGCACATCTGACGCTGAGCGCTCACGTGCGCATACAGACGTGTGGAAGGAATTTCAAAAGTTATATCTCAAGATGAATCAAGTACGCACGATAAGAATTCCAAGCAAGTGAAGTTTTCCTAAAGGTTCTGCAGTCTCTCGAGGATAAATACAGACGTCTCTGTATCGATCAACGAGACTCTACTAAACCTGCTAATGACTCGTGAGACCTAGTAACCTAGGCTCTGATACCAACTTGTCACGACCCAATTCCCAAACCCAGTCGTGATGGCGCCTCTCGTGAAGACAAGGCAAGCCAACTAACCCCAATTCATCTTTTTCAAAATATTTAAACATAAAGGAATAGCAAAAATACGACTTAATGACATTAATAAACGATATTTACAACCCAACATTGCCCGATCGGGTTGTCACAAGTCACAAGCATCTAGAAGGATTTTTAACACAACTACAAAGTCTATAATACATAGAAAAAAATCTAGAATCAAAGGAAAAAGTCCGGTGCCGCGAACGCTGGCGGTCACCTTGGTCAGCTATGATAGAAAATCCTGAACCAGCTCAAACCCGCTACCGGGTAAACCAATACCTGCATCTGCACGCGAGGTGCAGGGAGTAAAATGAGTAATACAACTCAGTGTGTAATAAAGGTAAATAATAATTGAGCAGCAAGAAACCACGTAAAGCAAGCCATCATGCTATACAGAACAGTGTAACCCTTTGAGAAAATAGTAAAACCGTGAAATCTTTAGAAATATCTGGACTCAGTTTAAAACCTCTTTTGAAAATATCTTTTTCTAGCAGTTAAGCAAATGAATGCGAAACAAACAGTGCAAGTTAGCACAAAAGTCAGCCCCTTGGGCACAACACTCCATTAACAAATAATACCAGGGTATCAGGTAAGCAGTGCAAGAAGTAGCATAGAAGCCAATGAAATGCGAGTGCTAGAATGTCATGACAAATAATACAAATAGGAACAAATATATGAGTGCAATGCAATGCATATGACGGTACACTCCGGTACCCACTGCGGCGTGCAGCCTGAGCCATCCATATATTTAACGTCGACTGCGCTCACTGGGGATGTGTACAGACTCCGGAGGGGCTCCTACAACCCAAGCGCAAATAATCAAGCCATCTCGTGGCACCAACCAGGCCCTCGGCCTCAATATCAATACAATACCACTGCGACGCGCAACCCGATCCATCCATATATCCAGAAATCACTATAACACTGCTGCGGTGCGCAGCCCGATCCATGCTCAGTCCAGAAATGCACATAAGCCACTTGGGCAATATTAAAATAATAGTTCTCAGCTCAAAACGTCGATAGAATATAATTTTAGTTTTCAAATCTTAGAAAAACGGATCAGTTTGAAAAACAGTATTAAAACCTGGGACCGAGATAAAATAATATGCAAAGTAATGCGAAAACAGTGATATCAATCCCTGAAGGATTCACATAGTTGGCACGAAGCCCAAACATGGCAATTAGCCCAAATTATGATGATAATAAGTAGTTTCAGTCAAATACGTAGTAATTTCATCAATCGGGACAGACCAAGTCACAATCCCCAATGATGCTCTACCCCACGCTCGCTATCCGGTGTGCAAGTCACCTCAATACAACACTATGATGTACAAATCCGGGGTTTCAAACCCTCAGGATATCATTTACAATCATTACTCACCTCGAACCGGTGAAATCTCTAGCTCGCGACGCCTTTGCCCTCAAATCGGCCTCCACGCGCATCAAATCTAACCAAAATCAAAGCGAATGCATCACAATATGCTAAGGAAACAATATCCAATCGAAAATAATCGAAAAATAGCAAAGATCTCGAAACTAGCAAAACCCGACCCCCGGGCCCACTTCTTGAAAAATTACAAAATTCACATCATTGGATTCCTTATCTCGCCACGAGTCTAACCATACAAAAATTATCCAATTTCCATAACATTTCGACCCTCAAGTTCATGATTCTATCCAAGAGGGTTTTCTATACTTTTCCAACAAAATTTACGGATTAAACACCAAAACTAGTGATAGATTCAAGTTATACAACCAAAATTGAGTTAAGAATACCTACCCCGTTGTTCTCTCCAAAAATTTCCAGAAAAATCGCCTTATCCGAGCTCCAAATCGTCAAAAATGGAAAATGGGACGAATTTTGGACTTTATTCTGCTGCCCAGGGATTTGTTCTTCGTGTTCGCGGTCCTCCTCTCGCGTTCGCGAAGACCAAAGTTCCAAAAATTCATTTTTCAAACTCTACTCGGATAACCTTTAGTGTAATGGTCATAACCTTTTACACACAACTCCAAATGACTATTATAATATGTTTCGAAAAACTAGATTCAAAGAGCTACAACTTTTATTTTTAAATAATCTCCAAATTCATTGTAGATTGAGAGATAGGTGCCTTCAAAGTAAGACCTGCGCAACAGAATTGCCTCTTCTTCGCGAATGCGAGGCTCTCTTCGTGAACGCGAAGAACAAAACCTCAGAAGCCAAATCCTTTTTCGCGGACGCGAGGGGACCCTCGCGAACGCGAAGAACAACACCAGATACCAGCTTCAGCCATTGCAAAACAGCCCGAAATAATCTGAAACACACTCGAGGCCCTCGGGACCTCAACCAAATATGCCAACATATCCCATAACATTATTCAAACTTGTTCCAAACTTCGGAATGCTCAAAACAACATTAAAACACCAAATTTGCATCGGATTCAAGCCTAATAATTTCAAGAACTTTCAAAGTCCATTTTTGATCAAAAATAACATAACGAAGCTACATCAACTCTCGGAATTTTATTCCGTCCCTCGGATAAAAATCTCACATATCAACCGAAATTCGCCAAAATACTAATTTCGCCAATTCAAGCCTAATTCTACACCGGACCTCCAAAATCAATTCCGATCGCACTCCTAAGTCACAAATCATCCCCCGAAGCTAATCGAATCACTGAAAATCACATCCGAGCCCTTAACTCATAAGTCAACGTCCGGTTGACTTTTCAAACTTAAGCCTTCCTTAAAGAGACTAAGTGTCTCATTTCTTATCAAAACCAATCCAAATCAACTCTAACACACCACATACCAATAACGAAACATGAAGAAGCATAAAATGGGGGAAACGGAACGGTAACTCACGAAACGACGGACCGGGTCGTCATAGTTGGACATTTTTAACACCAAATAGCAATAAGAAGCGATTAAAACAAGGATAAAGTAACATCAAAACATATAGAAATAAGCCCAACATCAGTAACTTAAACAAATATTCTGATCCACTCCAAGATAAATTCCATTTAACAAATTGCAATGGTCATGTCCAACACCGCATATTGCCTCCAACCGCAAAAGAATTTGCCTATAAAAATTAAACACGAAACAATGAGCAAACTTATTGATTGTTTTTACATGCAATACCAACTCTGGTACATTTAAGACTATGAAAATTCCGCATATTTTTCTCTTTTTTCTCGAACCCGATCATTAATTATAATACCCTTTCGACGAAACCAGCAATTTCCAATCTTCACTTTTTTAACACCACAAGGTTTGGGGAGATATGAGGAGTTTATGTCATACAAAATTTTCATACGCTCTTTAGCTTCAACATATGTAGGGTAAAATAGTACATTAGTTTTCATTTTTTCATCATACTCCTCAAATTGTACCTCACATTCCCAAAGGTTTGTTGCAGTTGAAACTTTTCTTCTAAGTTTGTAATAAATTGTGATTTTGAGACGATCAGCTATCGCACTATGGTAGAAAGCATCGTGGTATGCACCAGCAGAGAAGAAAACGAATTTACGAGTAGACTCAACAAATAAAGAAGCTATGTTCTGAATATTTGAAATGATGCTACTAGCTATAGAAAGAAAATATGACACTAATAGTAAATGTGGAAAAGAAAAACGAGCGATGCGAATATAAGGTCTAGAAATTAATAATCCAATGTAAAAATTCAACATTTTATAGTAATAATAATAAACTCCCAAACTACTTTCAATAGTACAGATTAATTTAGTTTGAAATTTCTATGTATTTTTTCATTTTCATGTGCTACCAATAATATAATACATAAGTTCAAACTTTATTCGGTCAAACAAGATCGTATAGAATACATAGGAGAGAGGAAGCAACGCATATATTGTCCCATGTGGCTAAAGAAAAACGACCGAGATGTAGCTGGCGCTAGGTATGACGGTCTACTTATAAATTGATTTAAAATTGACAGCACTTGCACTTGAAGTACCCTGTATGCCTTGTAAATGAACACAAACATTTCTTTAACACGCTCTCGATCTTCCAAAAACAGGCAACGAATGTACAACAATGCAAACCTAACTTGATTACACACTTACAGCATGCATATTTCTCAAAGAATAACTCAAAAAATTTACTCTCGGGGTGTGTTTGGTACGAAGGAAAATATTTTTCAGAAAATATTTTTTAATTTTTTCATATTTGATTGGCTTAAATATTTTGGAAAGCATTTTCCTCATCAATTCATTTTCCTCTAATTGGAGGAAAACATTTTCCAAAATCCCTTCTCAACATTCTCTACCCTATTTCCCATCCCACCAACCCAACCCTCACCCAGGGCGGAGCTAGCTCTTAGCATATGGGTTCTGCTGAACCGAATAACTTTTATCTATCCTTGTATTTGTCTTAAAGATTTATTGAATTATGTATAAATTATTAATTTAGAACTCAGTAACTTAAAAGAATTAGAATATTGAACCCATAAGTTTCAAATTTTGGTTCCGCCTCTGCCTCACTCCCACCCTAAATAAAATATTATTAATGGTACTTAATTTTCATGTTATAGATAGACTATTTTTTTGCATTTCAACAAATGAGTATTTTTTCATATTATATAAAAAAGTATAACGATCCGACTGGTCGTTTTGAGCATTTGCACTTGGCTCGCTAGTGTCACGACCCAAAATCCACTAAGGGTCATGATGGCGTCAGACACCGCTGTTAGGCAAGCCAACCATAACCTCTTAATTTAATTCTTATCTTAAAAATTTTGAAAACTGAAAGTTTCCTTCAATTCAGATAGTAAAAGATAACCTTTACGAAAATAAACAAAAGAATGTTTAGAAGTATATACAGAATACCCCATAATCATTTCAGAACTCGGTGTCACAAGTGCATGAGCAATTTCGAGGAAATAATGTAGTACAACAACCGTCCGGAATACAATATTGGACAGAAAGTAAATACAGTAATCTGAAAGAGACTCTGCTGGTTGTGGGTCATCTCGAGAAGTGCAGCTCACCTAAATCTCTGTATCAACCATGTTGCTACGCCCACTAGGCCACTATAGATGCATGTGCATGTGCAACAAAAATGCGCAGCAAGTATAGTATGAGTACGAAAATAATGTGTACCCAACGAGTATCCCGTCTAATCTCGAAGAAGTAGAAACGAGAGGTCGACTTCGACACTTACTAGTGGTCAAATGATAATATAGTAAAAATGTGAGGAGATCAGGGAATTTTATAAAATAACAATTATAATTCATAGAGCAAGATAGCAGGTAAACAACTTCCCAAGTAATAATGGATTTCCAAAGATTTACTTTTCATTATCTTTATCAATTTATCTCTAGCCAAGAAAGGCAAATATCAACATTTATAAATATCAAGCAACAATACAAGCATGTGCATTTCATGCCGAGGTCGTACGGTCCGATCTGATCCAACATAAATGTAAAATATGCACTGCCGATGGTCGAACTGCGTGAACCATAGATGTATCTATGACCCCGCTCATGAATCATACATGCGACGCGGTCAACATAAATAAACAAACACCCCGCTCGTGAATCATACATGCGATACGGGCACACATAGATACACACATTCAAACAACCCATTAAGAATTTATCGGGGAACATTTATCCAAATAAAAGCCAATTCTCTTTTAACGATTTAAGAAAATGAAGTTTGATCCTTTTAGAAATTCATTTATCAGTTCGATAGGATTTAAGCAATCCAACTGCAGATATTCCAAGTATAGCATTCTTTTGGGTCATAGACTACCCGGACGTACAAATATTAGTAGCTACGCACGGACTCTCGTCACCTCGTACGTACGTAGCCCCCAAAAATAGGAGCACATAACCAATTATTTCACCTATGAGAATAATTCCCTCTTACAAGGTTAGAAAGGAGACTCACCTCACTCCGAAGTTCCATAACTAGCATTCCACGCCCTTCCGAAGACTCAATTCGATGCAAAAATGCTCCAAAATTAGTCAATAATTATGCAAACCCATTAATATATGTTCAATTACTCATTATAATCTAATTTATAACAATTCCTAACCCCGATCGAAAAGATGACAAAATTGCCCTCTGGGCCACGTGCCCGGATTCCAAATTTTTTTGAAGATAAAGTTTACCCATAATCTCACGAACCCAAATATATAATTTACTCTCAATTTCATGCCCAAAAGCACGATCAAAATTCAAGAATATCAAATTTCTTGGTCTTCCTCAAAATCACCAAATTTCTACAAATTTCCTTGTCTAAATCCATATATAAACCTTGTATTTACTCAAAACTAGTAGAAATCACTTACCTCATGCTTGGTGATGAAAATGGCACTCCAATGTTGCGCTAAAATCGGTTCCCATGAAAGATTTGAGATAAAAATGAGCCAAAACCCGTTTTAAAATACTTCACTGCCCAGGCGACCCTTTTATGCGATCGCATTCCTCCAACCGCGATCGCACAAGCCAAATCCCAGCAGCCTCCAAAATGCACTATGCGATCGCACACTCATCCCCGCGATCGCATAAGGCAAAAAGATAGCAGCCCCTAAATGCACTATGCGCACACTCTTCCCCGCGATCGCATAAGCCAAAACAACAGCCTCCAAATTTTTTACTATGCGATCGCACTCCTCTCCATGCGATCACATAGAGTAGAAATCTGTTGCACTAACACCAGAAAACCAGCAATCACCCACAAGGCTAAAAATACCCGTTGAGCATCCGAAACACACCCGAGGCCCCCGGGACCTCAATCAAACCTACCAACCAGTCCTAATACCTCATTCAAACTTATTCGAGCCTTGAAATTACATCAAATAACATCTAAATCATGAATCGCAACTCGATTCAAGCTTAATGAACATAGAAATTCCAAAATTCTACCTTCGATGTCGAAACCTATCAAATAACGTCTGATTGACCTCAAATTTTGCACACAAGACACATTCAACATTATGAACCTACCACAACTTTCGGAATTGGAATCGGAATCCGACCCGACATCAAAAAGTCCACTTTCGATCAAACTTCTCCAAAAACCTTCAAATTTCTATCTTTAGCCAAATGACTCCAAAACGACCACGGACATCCGAATTCCCTTCTGATCCCTCTCCCAACACCAGAATTACCATACGGAGCTACTACCAGACTCAGAATCCCAAACGGACATCGCTAACACTGAATTGCACTTCAACCCAAATTTATGAAATTTTTCCAAAAATGCTAACTTCTACAATAGGTGTTGAAACGTTACCAGGTCTTCCAAAAACCAATTCGGACATACGCCCAAGTCTGAAATCATCATATGAACTTGCTGGAACCTTTGAATCCCGATTTTGAGATCATTTACTCAAAAATCCAATCTTAGTTAATTCTTTCAACTTAAAGCTTCCGAAATGAGAATTCTCTTTCCAAATCAACTCCAAACTTCTCGAAATTCAATTCCGTCCATACGTACAAGTAATAATACCTAAAGTAAAGCTGCTCATGGCCTCAAACTGTTGATAGACATGCTAGAGCTCAAAATGACTAGTCGGGTCATTACAGCCAGTTCTCGGGCATGACTAGTCACGTATGATGTATTATGACTTATATAAATCGTCGGTTTTGGTTTTCAGGTTAATTAGAATAGATATGGAAGAATGAGTCTCAACTTGAAGCTTTAAATTTGAAAGGTTTGACCAAGTTTTGAATTTTTATTATTCGATCTCGAATTTGGATTTTTATGATTTGGTTAGTCCCGTTAGGTGATTTTGGACTTGGGAGCGCGTCCGGAATGTAATTTGGAGGTTCGTGGTAGAATTAGGCTTGAATTGACGAAATTAGAACTTTAGCGATTTTCGATTGGCAGTGGAAATTTTGATATAGAGATCGAAATGAAATTTCAAAAGTTGGGGTAGGTTTTTGGTATCATTTGTGACATGTGTGCAAACTTTGAGGTCATTCGAATGAGGTTTGATAGGTTTCGGCTTCGTTTGCGGAATTTGGAAGTTTAGAAGTTCTTAGGCTTGAATCCGAGGGTGTTTTGGTGTTTTGATGTTGTTTTGAGTGTGCCGAAGATTCAACTAAGTTCATATATTGATATGTGACTTATTGGTATTTTTGGTTGAGGTCCCGAGAACCTCGGGACGAATTTGGATGCTTAACGGAGAGTTAGAAAGTGGAATAAGGCAGCTGAGGTTGCTGCTTCTGATGTTTCAGCACCTGCAAAGTGAGAACCGCAGGTACAATGATTGTAGATGCGGAATCTTGGAGATCTGAGGTAGGAGCCGCAGGTTCGGATAGTAGAGCGCACCTGCGAGACCGCAGGTGCGGTGTTGTGATCGCAGAGGCGGGTCTGAGGGCATAAGTGGGAACCGCACCTGCGATTGATTTTTCGCAGGTGCGACATCGCAGAAGCGACATTTTGACCGCAGATGTGGAACCTCTGGGCAGAAAGTAAAAATTGTGGACTTCGCGAATTTTGAAACATTTTCCACCAGTTTTAGTCGGCTTTGGAGCTCATGAGAGCGATTTTGAGGAGGAATTCAAGGGTTTATCAGTAAGGTAAGTGACTTGAGCCCTAATACTCGTATATGTGATGATTTTCCGTTGTTTAATCATTTAATTTGTGAAGATTATGGGTGAAATGAGGGATTAGGACTTGGGATTTTTGGAGAGTTTGATTGAGGATTTGAGGGGTCAAATGGAGTCGGATTTTGATAAATCTTGTATGTATGCACTCATGAATGAATAGGCTTTCTAGGTTTGTAATTTTTATCGGATTCCGAGACATGGGTCCAGGGGCCGAGTTTGAGTGGATTTCAGGATTTGTGCCTAATTTGATTATTTTTCTTGTGAAATTCATTCCATTAGCATTTATTAATGGTATTGTACTGGTTGTGAATAGACTCAGAGCTATTGGAGGCCGAGTCGAGGGGCAAGAGCATCCCAGAGTAGAGGTTTGCCCGATTTAAGGTAAGTAACACTTGTAAATTTGGTTATGAGGGTATGAAACCCCGAATTTCGTATTGTTTTTACAATTTTGAGGTGACGCACATGCTAGATGACGGGCGTGTGGGCGTGCAACGTTGGGGATTGTAACTTGGTCCGTACCATAGCAACTATAAGTTGCGTATTTGGTTGAAACTATATGATACTTATGTGTTTTAAAACGAATTTCTATAAATTGGGTTGAATGCCATTGGGCCTTGTGCAAGAGCTGTTTGGACCCTTAGGGACCTTTTCTTATTATGCTCTCACTGTTTTGGTTGAAAATCTATACTTAGTCATGTTATACTTACTGATTTCATAACTCAGTCTTTATTACTCTGTTTTGATGCATATAAAATGTTGTTTTGGGCTGAGCACTGATCACGCCCAAGTATATCCTCTAAATAGGATTCTGCAGACGTTGCAAATAAAACCCGAGTATTACGCTCAGGGTCGAATCCACAGAGAGTCAACCTAACAACTGCTACCTTTAGACCCACTCAATTCTTTGGAACCAGCTCCTAAATACTTTTGAATCACTGTTGAGGTTTCTTTATAAACTAAAATTGTAGAAAAATAACAATCTATAACTAAAT
>MU698729.1:76837-98407 GCA_026770625.1 Nicotiana glauca | reverse complement strand
AATTATTGTAACAAAAATTATTTATTTTGATTTTGGAATTCTTTACTTGGGGTAAAAATCACGTGCTCACAGCTACTATTCTGCCTTCTGAGGTTAAGCTCTACCTCCATTTGCATTTCCTACATTGCATAAGGCTACTATTCTACCTTCCGAGGTTAAGCTCTACTTCAACTTGCATTTCCTGCATTACATAAGGCTACTATTCTACCTTTCGAGGTTAAGCTCTACCTCCACTTGCATTTCCTGTATTGCATAAGGCTACTATTCTGCCTTTCGAGGTTAAGCTCTACCTCTATCTGCACTTCTGCATTACATAAGGCTACTATTCTGCCTTCCGAGACTAAGCTTTGTCTCCATCTACACGGTTGAAAGATCGCCACTTTATTTACACTTTGCATGGTTGGAATATCGCCACTTCATTTAAATCTTGCATCGGCTGAAAGATCGCCATTTTATTTACACTTCGCATGGCTGAAATATCGCCACTTCATTTAAATCCTGCATCGGCTGAAATACTGCCACTTCATTTAAATCTTGCATTGGCTGAAATATTGCCACCTTCATCTACATCTTGCATGGCTGAAATATCGACACCATTATTTATGTCTTGCATAGACTGAAATATCGCCACTTTATTTACGCTCTTATGGGCTGAAAGATCGCCACCTTTTGCACTTCATGGGCTGAAAGACAGCCAAATTATCCAAGGGCGTCATTATTCAGAGGCACCATCTTCATAGCCCGAGAATGACATGCCATGGCCTGAGGACTCCTTTATCTCTTGCATATCATTATTCAAAGGCATCATCGCTCAGAGGCATCATTCTCATAGCCCGAGCGCATCATTTCATAGCCTGCGAATTCTTTATTATATGCTTCATGGCCCAGGACATCATGGTCTGAGGATGTCATCCTAACATCCAAAGACAACATTCATGGTCCGATGGGAACTTGTATCATGCTTAAATTTATGCACAGTATACGCTTGCATTGTTTGTTTGCAGGTAAACCAGCGAGCAACAACCATCTCAGTAGGAGCGATCCCGCTCCAGTTCCCGCAACCCTATTAGACTCTTAATCGCCCATCCTAACCCAAATCTCTCGTCCGTTCTTGAAAAATATCCATCAGCATATTTCGCCGACGGATCCCGAACTACATACGGACTGATTCCTATAAGGCCAAGGATATATAGGCATCTCAAGAACCAGATCACGATCAATCGCTTCAAACCATTCCGTTCGGTCAATATTGGCCATCATATCTTTACCTGACAACTCTTCCATCCTTCTCGGGTAAAGAGGGGCAGGTGTTGATACCCAGTTTTTCCCTGTATATTTTTCATATATATATACAAAATGCTTTCAAAATAACATATATATATATATATAAACCAAGTATTTTAGTATTTTTTCAATTTTTTAAAGATTTTTTAAACCAATTTATTGTCCATTTTAGCAGTATAAAAAATCAATAATTATTCCCAAATTATCATCTTGGTGAGTAACTTCTTTTATTCTTATATTTATACCAAAATATAGCTATCGTAATTTTTATACATTTTTTACAAATTTATTTGGTATGTTTAAAGTCAAATTGCATATAATTACAATTTTAGCCTATTTTGAGGATTAACAATATTTTATAATTATGAAATTGGTTCTAATATTTTTAATTAATATTTATATATTATTAACTGATCCAGTACTTTTAATTTGTTTTCAAAATTATTTTCATTATTTTTATAAAATAAAAAGGGAAAAACTGGCTATTTAAAATTTGGCCTATTTCTATTTCAATTATAGCCAAAATTGATCTCCTAATTGACCCAATATTGAACCCCCAATTTCCCAGCCCAATTCTAATTTGACCTGACCCCCGACCCAACCAAATAACCCGCCCGGTTAATCTTTTAATCTAGGCTGTTGATCATTTGGATCAACGACCATGATTAGCCCTTACCTTTTTAATTCACATAACCCTACCCTAATCCCCTCATTCCATCTCTCAGCCGCCTTCAAACACTCTCCCCCTCTCAAACCCTCTCGAAATTTCCACGAAACCCTAGCCTCTGTCATCTTCTCCGACCACAATCTCACTGAAATCTATGGCTTCTCGGGCCATGGATAGCCTGTATTCACCCCCCTCCACCTTTAAAACCTGGGTGTTCGAAGTTTCGAGGTCTGACCTCGATGGTGTTCTTTCAAATATCCTCAAATTCATGGCTTTGAGGTCTCTCCGCCTCGCTCCGGCACATCCAAAGCATTCCGAGCCTATTTCTGACCTCTGCGACCCAATATCGGACTTTCTTCCAAGCCTTTCTCATTTCTAGGGTTTCTCTAAACCCTAAGCTATTCAAGGTTTTCTCTGGTTATTTTGTTAAATCTATACTGGAGTTTTAAAATGCTTTCTCCAATCTTTTCTTTCAAGATTTTTTTCTCTTCGATTTAGGGTTTCTGAAAAAAGTTTCAAAATGTTTCTCCGACTCTTCTTCTTCTTTTCTTTGTGTGAGTCTGTCTTTGCTATGTTCTTGTTTCTCTACCTCGCATGTTCTTCTCCTATGTTCATATGTTTGCCTTATTATGCATGTTTTCCTGTTGTGCTCCGTTCTTTCTTCTACTGGTTTATATATTATGCTTTCACACGTTTATCTTATGTGTTCGTCACCCCTATGTTCCTTTACTGTATTTTCTTCTAAGCTCTTAGTTCTTTATTTGCCTTTACTGGACCTTTGTTTGAATTCTAAACATGTTTCATTTACTGTTTCTTTAATTTTATACTGCCTCTTTATCTTCTGAAGTTGTTTAAGTTCCAAGCTTCTCTTAAAACATGTTCTTTATGCTTCAAATCGACTTTTCACTATGTTTGTTTCAAACCTACTATGCTACCTATTTGTTTTCTCATGAGTCTCTGAAAGAGACCTCTGAGCCTCTTCAGCTATTTGTCTTCTCGTCTCTGCATCTGATTCGAGTTGAATATCTTAGGATTTTTTGTTTTTGGTGAGTTTGATCTTTTGTTTAGACTAGAGTTCTATTTTAGAACCCTGGACTCTCAACTCGTTCTGAGTCTATGCACTGAGCTTGGACTCTTTTGTTTGTGACTCTTAACTTTTCTATACTAGATTCTCTCTAATTAGCATAATAGTTCTTTCTTATTTTACCTGTCTGTATGCTTTATATATGAGGAATTCTTCCTTTAAAAAATATTTTGCCAATTTGTGATTGATTCGAAATTCCTTTTAATAAGGTTCGATTGATTGTTACTGATTTTCTTTAATTAAAACTTTCTTCACCTTTTCTTGTTGGATTCATTCATACCAAAACTCAATTTTTGATTTTTACTGGCTGGTTATTGATTGCATTTCCTTATTTGCACAAACCACGATGCTGTCAAACTCTTTCTTTAAATAGTTTCTGTGTATTTGCCCTTCTTGTACTAGTTTGAAAAAGGTTTTGATCAAACTCTTTCCTTATTTATTTTGCCCGTTTGAAATCAGAATCCCTCAATTAAAGGGAGACCTTATGTAATTGATTTCAAAACTATTTTCTTACCCTTTTCTTACTTGCTTTCTGCACCATAAAGGGCACGACCTTTCAGCACTTTAACAACCTTGAGTCAATACATACATTACTTACTTTCAATTTAAATACTATTACATTTCACCCAACACTCTACTCTCTTCTGAGACATTCTGACTATTTGCTTGCTATTTGGCTTTACGAGACTACCACTTTTATTTTCTTGTTTCTCTGAAACTGGTATGTTCTAATTTAAGTTTTAGCCTCATCCCGATATGTTTACTTTACAATTTCTACATCCCTGTCTGTTTTACTACTTATGTTTAATGTTAATTAGCATGTCAAGTCCCTTGCATATGTTTTTACTGTGAATCCTTACACCCCTGGCTGCATTACTGCTTGTGTTTAATGTTAATCAGCAATGCCAATTTCTTTGAACATGTTTCTATTTGTGGATCCGCATACCCCTATTCCCCTCTATGTGTTTGAGTTAAGGCTCAGGCATAGTAGCATCAAAATTGTTGTTCATGTTTGTGCTTGATCCTTCAAAGGATCTTAACTCCCAAACAATGTGGCTAACAGGTTGGTTGGGGTGTGCCAACACTTCAAATTGTTGGGTATGACAACCAACCTATCTTGGCTTTCCCCAGAATCCCCTCTATTGCACTTACACTCATTTCTAGTTTCTAAGTTCCGCCCCCCTCTTATGAGCCTTGCTTTGGGACCTTGAGTTCCCTCTGAACTTGGACATTTGAGGGCTGGCCCTTCCACACAGCACTTTAATTCTATTCTGCAATATATTTGGGTGTAAGCACTGCCCGGTGTTCATGAAGCTCTTGGGAACTCTGACACACCTAAAAAATGAGAAAGGCTTTGGAAATTGGATCTTTGGAGTTGGTTTATTTCATGTTTCAGACCTGGAGTCTGAATTAGTCTCTCCTTGGTTGTACGCTAATTTCTGATGTAATTTTATTTTCTTTATTCATTCTGTGCTGTAATAATTTGTAATAACTTATGGGGTTTATGGTGGGGGGGGGGGTGTTGCTCATGAATGCATAAGGGTAGACATCATGCTTTTAGGTATTTACTTTCTGCAATTGTATCATGCTTTCATAGGTTTTCTGTATTATAGAAGTCATGCCTATAAGTTCTGTATTTCACACACAGATATCATATCAATAGTTCCTGCATTTTTGCATCTCATATAGAGAATATGTCAATAGGATTCTGCATTTTCTGCATCTAATAGAGAGAACCTGTCCATAGGATCCCTTAATTTCCACATAAACATCTATCACTAGGCAAACAATTTTTAGGTTTAAATAACAAGTTGCCTTCTTGATACCATGCCTATAGGACTCCTGCATTTCTATAAACGTTTTAAAATCAATAACACTTAGAAAGCATGCCTATAGGACTAACCAACTAATCCGAATCTGAATCGCCTATTTCGTCCAAGCCTAAAATCAGTAGTAATGATACTCAATACCTGCAGAACTTACATTTTCTATAATCAGCAAGCCTTCCTTAAAAATCAGAGTACTCCTGCATTATTAGATATCATGCCTATAGGTTTCACCTAGGCAAGCCATTAGGTAATTAATTAACTGCACCAGTCTTTGGTAATTACAACCAGCAGGCAGGCCTAATTTGGACTTCTTATCTAAAAATATGTGATAAATCAGCCTGCCTTAACGTTTTAAATTTAATTCAGACCATAATCAGTACGTGCAAGACATGCTAAACAATCAGTCTTTAAGTGAGGAGGCCTGTCTGAGCCTTTTTAACTATTATGTGTTTCCCATATCTGCCTCATGTGTTTTTGTTTGTCGCCTTAGAATTTTATCGTTTTCAACTATGAAAAGCCCAAATCTCCCTCCCCTTTAGGACTAGTAGTCCCAAATGCCTTCGGGATTGATAGGATTAGGACAGGTAATAGCATGTAATAAGTAACGAGACTATTCTGTATTTAATACCTTAACGGGGTGGGAAGGGTAGATATGGATATGATGACCACGCGATAACACCACGTGTATAAACGGTTACCGGGTGTTGTGTGGGGTGGTCCATATTATTTATAATCCTAGGACCCCTTTCCCTTTGCTTGTCTATATTTTTGAGAATTTTAAAAACTGTTTAATTTTCGGCTTCTTTAACCTCTTGTACTTCAATTACTTGCATCAATTATGTAGAAAACCTCCCTTTTACTTGTTAATTTTCAGTACTATTTTTTCCCGAAACATCCGCCTCTTTCACCTCTTTTTCCGATTACATGCATCAATTATGTGCGAACCCCTTCCATTTTACTTGTGTCCTTTTTCAGAATTCTAATACTGCTTTCTCCCAAATTTCAGCCTCTTTAACTTCTTACACTTTAGTTATTTGCAACCATTATATGAAAGTTATCTAGTATTTACAATTCTTGCGTGTTTATATGTTGTTTATACTTAAAGTCACAATTGTAGCATGGCCGGGAACCACACTAGTGGATCTTTAGGGGTGCCTAACACCTTCCCTCGAGATAATTTCAATCCCTTACCGAATCTCTAGTTTTCTAAATCAAATTCATTCTTAGTGTCCTAATGCACTTAATCATGATGTGGCGACCCTTCAAAATTGCAAACCCAATTCCCAAAAGGAAAAGAGTTGTCCGCCCAAATGTCATAAACCCAATTTCGCGAGAACAAGGGGGCATCGACACATGGCAAGAAACTGGGTCTAATAAAGCCCTTATCAAGCAAATATTGCAACTTCTCCTTCAATTCTTTCAACTCTGGCGGGGCCATGCGATATGCCGGAATGGAAATGGGTTGAGTGGTCGGAGCCAAATCAATGCAAAAGTCAATATCCCTGTCGGGTGGCATCCTCGGTAGGTCTGCTGCCTCTGGAAACTCACGAACAATTGGTACAGAATCCATGGAAGAAACCTCTGCGCTAGAATCACAAACATAAGCCAAATAAGCCAAACACCATTCTCAACCATACGTTGAGCCTTCATATAAGATATAACCCTACTTGAAGAATGACCACGAGCCCTATCCACTATAATTGAGGCAACCCCGGTAAGGCTAAGGTCACTGTCTTGGTGTGACAGTCCAATATAGCATGAGAAGGTGAGAGCCAATCCATTACCAGAATGACATTGAAATCCACCATATCGAGAAGTAGGAGATCTACACGAGTCTCAAAACCCCCAATAATAATCACATACGAATGATAGAGATGATATACAATAATAGAATCCCTTACAGGTGTGGATACATACACAGGGGCACTCAAGGAATCACGTGGCACAACCATATATGAGCAAAATAGGATGACACATATGAATAAGTAGATCCCAGATCAAATAATACTGTGGCATCCATACTATAAACTGAAACTGTACATGTGATAACAGCGTCTGATGACTCAGCCTCAGGCCTTGCTGGAAAAGCATAACATCAGCCGCTAGCGGCTTGACCTCCACCTCTAATGCCTCGACCTCTAATGGTCTGACCTCCACCTCTAGCTTCCTAACCCCTACCTCTAGCTGGCTGAGAGGGCGGTGGAACACCCGATGCCGGAACCATGGCACAAGAACCCTGATGCTAAGAACTACTCAATGCTCGAGGTTAAAATCTAGCAATGTTCCTCAGATCTCCACAAGTTTAACAAGACCTCAGCTGCTAAGTTTGCTAACCCTGAAACTGACCTTGGCGGCCTAGGAAACCACCCTAAAAACTCTGGAGCATAGGTGCTCTGATAGGAGCTGGTGGTGCACTATAGGCTAGTTGATCGGAATACTGCATATGAGAGCCACTACTACCTGAAGCACCGTGAGAAGCCTGAAGTGCTGAATGTAACGTCCTGGGAGGATGGATTTACCAAAAGAACCCTTTCCTGCATTGAAGCACCACTGAACCCGCCAGAATGGCGAGGCCTCTAGTCAGACCCCTGACCACTCCCCTAAGCTAAAACCATCTCAACTCGTCTGGCCGTATTGGCTTTATCCTGGAAAGAAATCTCGCTCCCTGTCTCCTTATCCATCTACAACTTGATAGGCTGAGCTAGTTCCTCAATGAACCTCCTTACCCTCTCTCTCGGTAGGAGGTATAAGAAGAGCATGACGGATCAACAAACCTAGCCTCGTACTGAGTGACAGTCATAGAACCCTGCTGATGATGCCTGAACTGCCTGCGATAGTCGTCTCTATGAGTGATAGGAAGGAACTTCTCGAGAAATAGCTGAGAGAACTAGTACCAAGTTAAGGCAGGCGACCCAGCTGGTCAAGTCACCACAAAATCATTCCACCATCTCTTGATGGACCCTATCATCTAGAATACAACAAAGCCGACCCTATTGGTCTCCACTATCCCAATGTTCCGCAATACCATGGCAGGTGTCAAGATAATCCATGTGGGTCCTCAGAAGCTGCCCCACTATAATGAACCAGTAAAAGTTTGGTGAACTTGTCCAACCTCAACAAAGCCTCAGAAGACATAGCTGATCCACCAGCTACCTAAGCCGCAATAACTGGCTGAGTTACTCCCACTGGCTGGGCTGTTGGAGTTTGAAACTGAGGAGCGATCTACTCCAGAGTGTGGGTAGAGAGAGTCTAGGCTCCTCCTCCAGCCTAAGAGACGGCTGGTGCTACAGGAAATATGCCAGTTTGAGCTACACTCTCCATAAGGCCCACTAGACGGACCAAAGCATCCTGAAGCACTGGGTGGTTATGAACCCCTTTGGGACCTAAGCTGGTCCTACTGGAACTGTCTAGGCTGGAGCCTCCTCATTAAACTCTACATGAGGCTCTGCCGCTGGTGCTGCTGCTCGAGCTCTAGGCTGAGCCCTACCATTGCCTTGGCCTCTAGCACGGCCTCGACCTTGTCCTCTACCCCCATAGGAGCTACTACTGGGGGCTCGGACTACTGATCAGCTGATGAAACGGTACGTGTTCTCGCCATCTGCGAAAGGAAAAGAGTAGAAATTTCAATTAGAACTGAGAGATCAAATCACACGACAGAGAAGAATAGAATTGAAATTGTTCCTAAACTCTGTAGACTCTACAGGATAAGCACATACGTCTCCGTACTGATCCCTTAGACTCTACTAAGCTTGTTCATAAATTGTGAGACCTAGGCAACCTAGTGCTCTTATACGAATTTACCACGACCCGAATTTCCCACCCTCGGGATCATGATGGCGCCTAACCTTTCAGAATGCTAGCCAAGCTAACAGATAGAGATTTAAGTACACTAACGCTAACCAGTTCAATAAATAATAACAACCAAGAGATATTAAAGGAGTGCGGAATCTCATAATAATCCAAGTACTAATACACGACTATCAAAAATCTAGTGTCACAATCCACGAACTTCTAAGAATCACCACAAATACTGGCTGAAAAAATTACAATTGTTCTTGAAGTAAAAAAAATAGAAAACTAGGATAACTAGAAGGGGACTCCAAGGTCTGCGAATGCCGGCAGATCTACCTAGGATTTCCTGTTGGACTGAAGGAAGCAGCTCCACTCGGTCAACACGGTCCAGTATCGAAATTTGCACAGAAAGTGCAGAGTGCAGTATCAATACAACCGACCCCATTTACTGGTAATTGCCGAGCCTAACCTCGGCAAAGTAGTGACAAGGCTAGGACACGACAATAACAAGAACCTGTGTAGTTAAATCGTATACGAGAAAATAACCACAAATAAAAATTAAGCAGAAAATAATGGGAAGGGGGAAATCATGTAGAGCGAAATATTAAATCCTAAAAATAGTATAGTAAAGAAACGCAGTAAATAACATGCTTTGCACCAACAACAATTATAACTTAGCAAACAAGTGCACGACATCACCCTTCGTACTTCTTCTCTCGTCCTCACCATAAGAAACAATAGAAATGGCATGGCATCACCCGTCGTGCAGGAACTCTCACATAACATGGCACTACATCACCCTTAGTGCATTAACTCTCTCATAGCATCGTACGACATCACCCTTCGTGCATTATCACTCATAGAATATGGTATGGCATCACCCTTCATGCATTATCACTCACTCACAAAATATTGCACGGCATCACCCTTCGTGCTTTAACATTCTCCCTCGCCAAAAAATGAACAATAACAACATTGAGATAGAAATATCAAGAACCAGTTTACTTCAACATTTAATTCCACAATACCAGCCTCAACTCTGAGTTAATACTCAATCAGTACCAAACTTCGTAAAACATGATAAGAGTTTTCAACAAATGGGATAACAAGTCTAAGAATGAAATATATGGTCAAAGAGTACACCATTTACCATAATAAGACTAACTCGCATGCTATGACTTGACAACAACGCATAGGTACTCGTCACCTTACCTATATGTTGTACTCAATATCAAAACACGTAGCAAATAGGCAAGTAATACATTATCCCTCAAGACACAGTTAGACCCAACACTTACCTCACCTCTGCGGGCTACTCAAAGCTCAATTACAGCTTTTCACTTCACCCAAGCCTCCGTACTTATAGAATCTAGCAAATTACCACTCAAACGATTCAATTTAAGCCTTAGGAACTACCCACGATTGCAGGAATTAAATTTAATTCATTTCTGAAAAAGTCAACAATGGTCAACACTCGGGCTCGCTTGGTCCAAACCCAAAATCCTAACCAAAACTCGATTACCCATTTACCCCCGAGCCCGGATATACAATTAGTTTTGGAATCTGACCTGGTCTAAATCCCCGAATTTCGAAATTCCTAAGTTCTATCCAAGAATCCCCAATTTCACCATGAAAACCCCCGATTCTAGGATGAAATCATATAAAAAGAAGTAAAAGAGTGAAAGAAATGAGTTAAGAATCACTTACTTATGATTTGGGGAAGACGAAATGTTTGCAAAATAGCCTCTTATGTTTTAGGGTTTGAAAAATTGAAGAATGAATGAAAAATCCCCCTTATATAGCACCCTCTGATCCTCAATATGGTCCACGAAATCCAAGTGTGGCTGCGAAATCTCTACCATGGTTCGTGAAGTTCCCACCGCGGCTGCATTCCTCTACCACAGTTCGCGAATTTCCCACTGTGGCCGCACTTCCAAGATCTGAGACCTGTAACTTCGCAACTATCCAACACAAGATTTTTCTAAGGCTAGACATCCCGTAGCCTATCTGAAACTCATGTGAGCCCTCGGGGCTCCAAACCAAACACGCACACAAGTCTTAACACATCATAGGAACTTGCTCGGGCGATCAAATCGCCAAAATAATACCTAGAACCAAAGGTCTGAATCACATCAAATCAATCCCGTTTCTTACCAAATTTCACATATAAGGTATAAAAGTCATAACAGATCTGTATCGGGCTCCGAAAATAAATTATGGGACCGATACCAACAAGATCAAATTCTTTAAATTATTACATTGTCAGACTTTTTAATTTTCTTAAAAAAATCATTACTCGGGCTAGCGACCTCGGAATTTGATAGCGGGCATACACCCAGGTCCCATATTTTTCTACGGACCCATCGAACTGTCAAAATATGTGTCCATGTCCGCTTACCCAAAACGTTGACCGAAGTCAACTAAAATTAACTTTTTAAGCCAAAATTATTATTTTTCCTCATTATCACATAAAGGCTTTCCGGAAACGTATTCAAACTATGCACGTAAATTAAAGAGAAATAAAATAAGGTTTTGAAGGTCTCGGTACCTTGAACTGGGTTCTAAAAGACAATATGACCTTTCGGGTCATTACAAATATATTTAGTGTAAATTTTAGGGATAAATTGTTATGAATCCTTGCTTCAGAATCTAACACTTGACTTCTATTAGACAGATATGTTAAATCATACTAATTAATGACTGGTATGTCGATTGTACTTAGTAAAAACATGTTAGCATTGTGTATGAGCACTTTTGCTCAACTTGTTTATTCTTTGAATTAATATAATATCTACCTTTGAGGGAAAAAAATATGATAGCAGATATTAATTATCTACATGTTTAACTTGAATTATTTCTACACTTAGTAGCCTAGTAGGAAACTTTAAAAGATTAATTTCTTAATAGAAACCAGCATTAGTCTCATTATTTGCTCATTGTCAATTTACAGAGAAACTAAATACGTTAGTTTGAAACAATGTGTGTTACTAAAAAAATGGGTGTGATGATGAACAAAATACCTATTGACTCCTCTAAAAGATCTACTTGTGCCCTTTACTTGAAATGACCATGTTCGTACATAAAATTGGAAATCTGCTAGTGTAACATAAGGAGGTTAAAAATTCCTTATAAAAAAGAGGGATAATTAATAATAAAACCTATTATTTATCTATACGTTGGAGAAGAAACTTGTTCCGTTAAATTGTCATTTTATCTTTTTTTGTTGCTTTCTAATTGAAAAGGTTAAGGACTAGGATTTGTTAATGTAAAATTCATGCATTTAGGAGTCTAATTAAAGGAAATTATGTGTATATTCAATATATTAATCTGGATGTCTTTTTTAAAAACTCATAAGTTTTACTATACCCCTTAATTAACGTTTGATTGGGATTTCCTCTGCAAATCCAATCAATTGGAATAAACAGGAACGATTCATAAGCACTACAAGATTAAGTGAAAACAATTGATTAATTAACGTTTAGTTGGGATTTCCTCTTCAAATCTAATCAATTGGAATAAACTGGAACCAATCATAAACACTACAAGAGTAAGTGAATACAATCATCCAACTACAAGATTAAGTGAACAAAGTCATCAAACTAATGGAGGATCAATAATCCTGACCAAACTCAAAAAAGACCAAACTCCAACAAAGCATTACAAAATTTCACAAAAAACTATAGATTCACTGATGGACTGCTGGAGGAAGAGCTCAATCTCTCGAACATGCATTCTTTTTTGACAAATGTCCTATGACCAAAACAAGAAATATTAGAGTTAGAATCTGCTAGCAACCAATAAAAGTGTTAGAACCTCCCAACAACCATGATAAATATATAACTAGCAGGCAATGAACTATATAAAATATGTCCAGAAGTATTTGAAATTGGAAAAACAAGAACACAAAGAAGCAGTTCATTAACTTAAAATGATTAATATAAAGAATGAAATTACAAAATTAAAGATAAATTAAAAATATATAAAATTATACCACAATACAAAGTTGTGGTAAGAAGTAGCGAGATACCAAAGTGAAACAGCCCCATAAACAGATAAGAGATTTTCTCTACTCTATGTTGTGTTTTGTTAAATTCAGTACAGGATTCGAGTCCACGTTAGCATTACGTCTACCAAAAAATACATTGTGGCTCATCAACACGCCTTCCACCTCAACAACCCCAACTCTAGGCTCACTCTAAATCTCGATCCCACAACCAACCTTAGCACTAGCCTTTGCTATTTTAATATCTTTCAATATTTCAGCCTCATGCACCAAAGAGTCATGAGCTTTACGAAGAGCATCATTCAACTGATATAACACAATATACTTTGACCATGTGGATAACATGGAACTACATAAGTTGATTAGATAATAGACTGTGCACAACCCAAAAATTTCCAATGCTAACTTGCAAGTTAAGGTTCTCAGTTGGAAAAGGAAAAAGTCCTAACTGCAAGAATCACGCTCGAAGTGTTATACATAGAAGCTAAATTTCTTCCCCTCGTTTTTCCAAGGCTATAAGCTTTTCTAATAGTTTTATCTTTCTAGCCTCCAAATTTAGCAGAATTTTCATTTGTTCTCCACGGACCAAAGGATCAGCTGGAAAATGTAATCAAAAGAATTAAATAACATCCAAAATGGGAGGAAAATAAAAAGATGGAGTAGAGAGAGTTATTATACCAGTTCTTCGACGGATGATGAAGGTTTTTTTTTAAGTAAATCCACTAGGCAGGTGCTTAGGGCCAGTTTTATTAATACTAAAAAGCAAAAAAGAACCGCATAGGAAGAGTACAAATAAGGTGTACAATAACACTAGTAATATTGCCTCTATGACTTGGCTATATAATAACTCCTCTTCGCCTCACAATGCCCTTATGGCAGCCTCATGCAGAGGATCATGGTCTAGCTATCGATAAAGTCTCACGAGGGCATATAATCTCATACCCAATTGGATATCTTTCCAAAGGCATAGGACTAGAGCAACATAAACTGAGCTAAACCTTACCTTACTAATTCTATTGAGGCAAATAAAAAAGCCTCACATACTAACAAGCATGTAAAAAGAAGGAACTAGCTAGAACTAGATATTCTATGATCATCGCAGAGTTTATAACATACTCTGTGATGATATTACATAGAACTATGTTAATGTGATGGTAGAATAAAAAAGAAGTAGAAATAACAGTAATGTTCTCTCTTCTCTAGTGTTGTGAAATCTTCAATTTGTACCTATTTGTCTTCATCCTCAACCTTCTTTAAAATGTCTTCAAACTTCATGTTTTCTTCTTTGAATGATTGGATTTTGTGGATGCAGTTTGGGTGGATTGCTTTTATTTGGAAACTCTCATTGGAAGTCGCCTTACGTTTGCATCATCATTCACCCTACCATCCCAACTTTTATCCTTTGTACGAGATTTTTTACTTTTTTCGCTATGCATAGGTGATAAATCACCTTTTCTTGCTGCCTTTTCCCTATATTAATTCAGAATTTCATCTTCCTCGCCCATTCATACATATCCCTGCCCACAATAACCGAATTTAGCATGTATGGATCATAAAATTATGTTACCATAGTGTTTCCCTCATGCATTTTGGCCAATGTTGCCTTATGTTGTTGTTTTTCTAAAGTTTGCAATTTGTTCCTGCTTCTACTCGCACGACCTGTACTACCAGTAATATTATTTAAAAAAGTCACAGGGTTTGCGCTTACCATTGCATTCAGTAGCTTTCTTTCCTCTGCTAAAATAACTAGGTTGGTTGTGACAATTTGCTGTTGCTCAACTTCTAGTGTTGCTACTGCTTTTCGATCTCCAAATAGCATAGCAACTGAAGTGTTTGAAGTTTGTTGTTGTTGCTGCATTAAAGCTGCATGTGTTTTTGCGTTTTGGCTTGCGTTACCAATTGGAACTAGCTGCTGGATATGTGTTGTTGCATTGTGATCCAACCTCCCAGATACTGTTTTTCGACTAGCAGCAATTGAAGAATTTCTAGGAATGAACACAGGAACATTGAGATTCAATTTGCTCTTGGAATTTGCTTCACCATAAGGCTTTGACAATGTTGTTGAATCAATCTCTTCACCTGCACTATCCTGCTCTTCTTCTTTGTCTGCCTCTTTCGATGGGTACCAAGCATAGCCATCTAACCAATCCTCTTCATCATCTTCCTCACGTTGGTCTTTCCACAACTTTGAATTGATACCCAAATCCGTCACCTTGGCTTGAATAATTTCGTTGTTGTTTTTGGTGGACAACATCAACTGCTCGGATTCACCACCATGATCACCAAATGATTTTAGGGATTGAGAAGGGACATTATAAGGCCCCATAAAATCTTGTGCTCAAAACCTAGTAGGTCGTAGTGCCAAGGTCCGAATATGTGTTAGGAATGTGTCTCGTCGCGGTTCGGACCCTTTTTACTGATTTTTCACTTAAAAATCAAAAGAATCAAAATTTTCCAGAAAATTTCCATTATGCAGTCCAGAATACGATCGCAGATCAGTTATGCGGACCGCATTTCTGCCCAAGAGTGAAGCAGAAGATTGGCAAAATTGATGTTGAAAATGCGATCCTATATGCGATCGCATAATCAATATGCTGACCACATAATCGTTGCATAAATTCCTCAAGGATTTGTGGAGGTCAATTCTGCGGTACAAAATGCGACCGCATAACAGGAATGCGGACTGCATTCCTATCGCAGACCCTTCAGAGTTTTGGGTGCATTTCTGCGTTCCAATCTGCGGACCGCATTTTAATTCTGCGATCACAGAATGCGGCCGCAGATCTTGCTCGGGCTCTTATTTTTCTAAATTTTAAAACCCGACCCCTTTTTAATCAAGCACCCCAACCCCTCATTTGAACGATCTTTCTGAGCAAAATAAGAGAGAGGGAAGAAAGGGTCTTGAGAGAGAAAGTCATCTTTTCCAAAATTTGGTTCTTCAAAACCATCCGGGTCGGGAAATTTCAAGCTTATATTTATACCCCTTTTTCTTACAGGTAAAATCCCTTACACTTCTCATTGAATTTCTGGTTTAAACTAGAGGGGGAGTCTCATTCATTGGTCCTTGAAAAATAATGGTTTAAATCATTCATGCATGTCTATTAAAACCAAAAATCTAGTGAGAGGGATGGGGTAGGGGTAAATGAGTGTTCAAAGAGGGGTTGATAACCTAAATAAGTTTAAGTATCAATTGTGAACCTTAATTCTAAGTTATGTGTATTAATGTGTACCCTACATTGACGTTGCTAGATTTTTGGTGAATTGGAAGTAGAAATTAGAAAGGAACTCAGCTCCAGGTATGTATGGCTAACTTTGATTTTTGTAGAATCGCCTTGTTTGGTGTACGAATGTTTTGTATGTGACATCCACGTGGCTTATTCATGAAAATTATTGTGATTTGTATGATCTTGATTGGTTTGATTGAGTGTTGTGGTTAATTCTCCCGATATAATGGTGCAAGTAACTGGCAATAAACTAAATGCGTGATCGTGAAAGTGTTATGTGGTAAGAGTTGAGAAACAAATGATGGAAGAAAATTGTGAATGATGCAACTAGAATAACTGTGATAACCACATCTATGACTTATTGTGGGCAATTGTCATTGTAATGTAAAGGACATGTGAGTTTTGGATGTGAAGGAAAATATTATTGATGGTTATGGAAATACTTGTAAATTGTTGTTGTTATTTCTTAAAAAGTGTTGTTGTTGATCCTTGTGCATTGTTGATTATTGTTGTGTTGTTTGTGGATTGTGACTATATGATGGGATCGGGTTGCGCGCCGCAACACGAAGTTATAAGGTGTGGGTTGGGGTGATAAGGGTGGCCGAGGTAATAAGGATGGATGAGGTAATAAGGGTGGAAAAGTGATCGAAATCACTATTGAAATAAACATTTGATTAAATTGCGAATCATTGGTGTGGAATTGTGGAAGTTGGAAAACATGAGAGATTGAAAACTTATTTGGCTTGATTGTTCCTTTCTAGTGCATTTGATGGTTGTTTCTATTACTGTTACCTACTTGTATATGGCTTGAGTTTACTTGGAGCAAGTTTGTTCATACATACCAGTACAATTCAAGTGTACTGACGTTCCTTTTGCCAGGGGTGCTACATTCGTGTTTTGATTGTAGGTGGATCCATAGCAGGTACTCCAGTCCATCGACCGTAGCTCTTCATCCCTTCCCGTTAGCTGAATCGGTGAGCCCCTTTCCTTTCGAGGCCCGGCGTGGGTCATGCCGCTTCTGTTTTGTGTTCTTATTTTGATATTTGTATAAGGTATAGCCGGAGCCTTGTTACAAGCAAGTACGTTATCGACCCTTTTTCATGTTTAGAGGCTTCGTAGACAGGAAATGTGGGACATGAACTTATATAATATGTACCTTGCATGTTGGGCTATGTAAAGTATAAACCATGCTAAGAATCATGTACCATATGTATGTTTTGTAATAAAAAGGTGTTTGATTGCAAATGGTTATTTCTATTGACTAATAAGTAATGAAAAATACAGGTTAACACGTGGGGTAGGTGAGGCACCCAGGTCCGCTTGACTGGGGCTACCCGGTCGAGCGCCGGTTATGTCCCTCCGATTCGGGGCGTGACAAACTTGGTATCAGAGCCTCAGGTTTTAAAAGAGTCCTAGGATGTATCAGAGCCGTGCCTAGTAGAGCCCTTCTTATCGGTGTGAAGTCGAGCACATCTATAAGTAGGGGGCTACACGGGCATTTAGGAAACTATCCTCTTATTTGTTAATCCCTCTGTTTCAATTTATGTGAACCTATTTCCTTTTTAGTCCATGCCAAAAGGAATGACCCTTTTCCTTATTTGGAAACAATTTACCTTTACACAATGATTTATAGCCACACAAACTATATGTGCTTTATTTTACACCACAAGATCAAAAGTCTTCTCTTTTTTCTTAAACTCCGAGCCCAGTCAAATGGGTTCACATAAATTGAAACGGAGGGAGTATTCCATATCGTGCGGTGAAGTGGAAAGTGGAAGGATCTATGTCTAACTCGACCTCTGTTCCGAAGTTTTTTAGAAATGGCACCTAAGAAGAAAGCTAGACTCGGCCTTGGGACCGACACCACCCCAAGTGTGGCCATGAATCATGTACCTGATACCGTGGGTGAGAGTGACTCCTCGACCTTGAATTTGCTCGGCCCATCCATTCCAGATCCAAGCATTCCTGTTCCAGCTGCGGCAGAGGGTGCCACCATCCCTCCCGCCGATACTCCTAATCCTGATACTGTTCCAGCTTCCGGTCTCGGGGTTTCTGATCGGGACCTTAGAGGAGCCATCCGTATGTTGACCCAGTTAGTGGCCGCCCAGGCCCAGAGATCTCATGATGTCCCTATGTCCTCCAGCGGACAGGGATATTCTGCTAGCTCCAGAGTCCACCAATTTCTGCGATTGGCCCCTCCAGAGTTCTCAAGCACAGACCTAGAGGCCGATCCACAGGATTTCCTTGATGAGATGTACAATACCCTCCGAGTGATGAAATCTACAGAGACAGAGGGGGTTGAGTTGGCTTCATACAAGTTAAGGGGAGTGGCACGTTCGTGGTTCGAGATATGGGAGAATTCCCGTGAGGAGGGAAGACCTCCGGTGAGATGGGATGAGTTTGTAGATGCCTTTATGGACCACTTATTGCCTGCCGAGACAATGGCAGCTCACGCCACTGAGATTCCAGGTTCTCAAGAAGGGCAGCATGAGTGTTTGGGAGTACCACATGGAGTTTGTGAGGTTATCCAAGTATGCTCCTAAGTTAGTGTCGACCATGGATGCACGAGTTCGGCGTTTCGTTCAGGGTCTTAGTTCTTTGGTAGTGAATGAGGCTGCTACAACGGCCTTGCACTCGGATATGAATTATGGAAAGATTGTAGGATTCGCTCAGGCCACAGAGGCTAGGAAGTTGAAGATACGAGCAGAAAGGGAGAGTAGCAGCAGGGCCCGGTCAATGGGTCACTTAGGGAGGCCAGTTCCGAGGAGAGGGTCATCAGGGCCATCCCAATCATATGCTCAGTCCTCAGCGAGTGCATCACCATCTGTGTACAGTTACCAGCAAAGCAGTCACTCAAGACCAGGCTCAGATAGTAGTAGGTTTCGTCAGCCCGGTCGTCTAGGAGTGAGGTCCCAACAGCAGGGGAGAGCTACATTCCCCAAGTGTGGGAGGTTCCATACAGAGACTTGCTATTTGGATATCCTGGTATATTATAGGTGCGGGTTGAGAGGTCACATCTAGCGGGACTGCCGTGCGCCAGTCAGGGTATGGGTAGGGGATCTGCCCAGTCATCCGGATCTTTAGTTGCTACATCATCCGTGCGTCCTCCAGCTCCAGTAGGGCGTGGTGCAGTTAGGGGTGGAGTTTGTGGTAGGGGTGTACCTAGCCGGTTCTATTCTTTGAGTGGTTGCTAGAGTGCTGAGGCTTCTCCAGATGTTGTTACAGGTATCTTGTTTGTTCAGGCCATTGATTGCTATGCTCTTATTGATCCGGGGTCCTCTTTGTCTTATGTCACCCCATTCATTGCTTCAAGTTTTGGGATAGAACCCGAACAACTTCATGAGCTATTCTCTGTATCGACTCCGGTTGGTGATTCTATTACAGCCTCGCGAGTTTATAGGAATTGTGTCATCACGGTGTGTGGTTATATTACCATGACCGATCTTATTGAGCTTGGAATGGTAGATTTTTATGTAATCATGGGAATGGACCAGCTTTATTCATGCTTTGCTAAACTTGACTACCGAACGAGAGTCATGAGACTCGAGTTCCCCAATGAGCCGGTTATCGAGTGGAAGGGCAATGGTGTGGTGCCGAAGGGTAGGTTTATTTCCTACCTTAAGGCTTCAAAGATGATTAAAAAGGGATGTATCTATCATTTGTTCCAGGTGGCGGACACCACATCAGAAGTGTCTATCCTCGAGTCCGTGCTAGTTGTGAACGAGTTTCCTGAAGTGTTTCCAGATGAGCTTCCAGGAATTCCACCAGATAGGGAGATTGATTTCGGGATTGATGTCTTGCCAGATACTCAGCCGATATCTATTCCTTCATACATGATGACGCCAACAGAGTTAAGAGATTTAAAGGAGCAGCTGAAGGATTTATTAGAGAAGGGGTTAACACAACCGAGTGTGTCGCCGTGGGGTGCTCCGGTTCTCTTTGTCAGAAAGAAGGATGGGTCGCTTCGGATGTTCATTGATTATCGGCATCTTAACAAAGTCACCATCAAGAATAAATATCCTTTGCCTCGGATAGATTATTTGTTCGACCAATTACAAGGTGCAAAGTTCTTCTCCAAAATTGATTTGCAATCCGGGTATCATCAGTTGAAGATCAGAGAGCAGGATAGTCCTAAAACCTCTTTCAAAACTCACTATGGTCACTTCGAATTCTTGGTCATGTCTTTTGGGCTAACCAACACCCCGAAAACTTTCATGGACCTTATGAATCGGGTTTTCAAGCCATTTCTAGACTCTTTTGTGATTGTTTTCATTGACGACATCCTCGTTTATTCGCGGAGCAGGGAGGATCATGCTGATCACCTCAGAGCAGTTTTGCAGACACTTCATCAGCACCAGTTTTATGCTAAATTCTCAAAATGTGAATTTTGGTTAGAGTCCATCACTTTTCTGGGTTATGTTCTTTCCAGTGAGGGGATTCAGGTGGACCCCAAGAAGATTGCAGCGGTGAAGGATTGTCTTAGACCCACGACCCCGACGGAGGTTCGTAGCTTCTTGGGTTTAGCAGGGTACTACTAGAGGTTTGTGGAAGGATTCTCTACCCTCACCTCCCCATTGACTAAATTGATGCAGAAAGCAGTTAAGTTCCAATGGTCCGATGCTTGTGAGAAAAGTTTTCATGAATTGATGTCAAGGTTGATCTCGGCACCGATATTGGCCTTATCGAAAGGCACAGAAGAATTTGTGGTCTATTGCGATGCTTCCAGGGTTGGTTTGGGGTGTGTATTGATACAGCATAGGAAGGTTATAGCATATGCTTCAAGGCAACTCAAGAATCACGAGAAGAATTACCCGACGTATGATTTGGAGCTTGCAACAGTTGTATTTGAATTGAAAATATGGCGGCACTATCTTTATGGGTCCATATGGATGTGTTTTCAAACCACAAGAATCTCTAATATTTGTTCAAAAAGGAGGAGTTAAATTTGAGGCAGCGGAGGTGGTTAGAATTTCTTAAAGATTATGATATGAACATCTTATACCATCCAAGAAAGGCGAATGTTGTGGCCGACGCCCTCAGTCGAAAATCCATGGGTAGTTTGGCTCACTTGGGGGTGGATCAGAGGCTCCTAGCTCGGGAGGTCTATCAGTTGGCCAGTCTTGGGGTTTGCATTTTGACACCAAATGAGGAGGAAATTATGGTGAGTAATAGAGCAGAATCATCGCTTGCAGCAGAAGTCAAGGAAAAATAGTTCATCGATCCAGCATTGGCACGGATGAAAGAGTCAATTCTGAACAACAAAACATCAGCATTTTCACTCGACGACAATAATGATGTGCTACGATGTCAAGGAAGGCTATGTGTTCCAGATGTGGATAACCTTCGGGAGAGAGTAATGGCAGAGGCTCATCATTCCAAGTATTCGGTGCACCCGGGTTCTACAAAAATATATCACGATCTCAAGGAAATTTATTGGTGGAACAGTATGAAGAGGGGCGTGGCTGACTTTGTATCTAAATGTCCAAATTGTCAGCAAGTAAAAGCTGAACATCAGTGGCCCGGTGGGTTAACACAGCTTATGGAAATACCAATGTGGAAGTGGGAGATGATCAACATGGATTTCGTGGTAGGATTACCTCGCACTCAGCGAAAGTTCGACTCAATTTGGGTGATAGTGGATCGACTCACCAAATCAGCTCACTTCTTGCCAGTCAAGTCCACCGATA
>MU698729.1:58970-69994 GCA_026770625.1 Nicotiana glauca | reverse complement strand
TGATTTCAATTATAAACTGCTTAATCCTTTGGTTAATAAGTGATAAAAAATAGAAGGGTAACACGTGGGTTAGGAAAGGCACCCAGGTCCGCTTGACTGGGGCTACCCGGTCGGGCGCTGGTCATGTCCCTCTATTGGGGGCGTGACAGAGAGGCACCCAGGTCCGCTTGACTGGGGATACTCGGTCGAGCGCCGGTCATGTCCCTCGGATTCAGGGCGTGATAGACATCCTGCACCGATGTGTTTAAAGTAACAAATGGTTGCTTGATTATAGGATTTGCACTCATCGTGTATGAGTTTCTTTAAAGATTTTTGCAAATTCCAGACTAGAAATATGTCGCTTTGGAGTACTGGACATTGTGGTTGCAGTTGCCAATTGGATTGCCTCAGGCTTTTGCGCATCAGCTAGTCTACCACAAGTATTTAAAATACGATCTCTGGAAAGTGTTCAACAACTTTTCCTGAATTTCTATCCAAAATATGAATCCTAACTCGCTTAGGATGTTTGTCTAGTAGGTATAGCAACACCTTAACCTTTGTTGTACTTGGTCGCATTCTATATTGTGTCGCTTTGTCCAATGCTAAAGGCTTCCCCACAGCTAAAGCTATTGACATTAAGGATTTTCTTGCAAAAAAAATTGCGGGCAGATCTGGCAACGAAATCCAAACGACTGTTTTTGATGTTTCTTCACGTGGATTGAATTCCATAGGAATGTTCTAAAGAAGAATTCATCTCCCTTTTCCTTAACATAACCTATATATCTTGACAAAACCTGAAGGAAATATTCAAAAAGTTCAAACCTTACCAAGATATGACGATATTCAAGTTTTCCAGCATTGCAATAACCTTTGACGTCAAATTGCTATGGTATGATCTGCCGTAGTTCTTGGATGTCTGGTTTTCCATATGAGAATTTGAGAATCACTGCTTGATGCAATACTTCTTCAATGGTGAAAGCATTTACTTTTTCAACAGTAAACTCCACAGTTGGTTCTCCATGCACCATGTTAACTGGACGCAACTCAACTTTCGACGAAATTGCGGCAAATTTGTGCGAATTGACCTGGGCTACATAGGATGGCTTTGGCTTTACGTTAGGATCTGTTTGTTGATTGTTTTGAGTTGTCTCTCCCACAGCCATGGCTGCCAAGCTCACAAGAAAATCGCCCAAGTCTAGAGAGAGAAAGAAGAGAGAAGGGAGAGCATTTTTTTAGAAATTAGCTTTATTTTCAGAAATTAAAGAGTTGATGATGAAGTTTACTTCCGGGCTAGTAGTAATTTTAAGCATAGGAAGAATAGCTACTAAAAGTAACATTATAAATAGGGCTACCACTTTCAATGTCCATTGATTTCTTTGAGAGGGGAAGCTAGAGATGTATTGTGTTTCTAAAAGTATTAAAAGAAACACATTTTTATATTAGAACTAGGGTTTGAGCGGGAATTCGAATTTCATTTGTGAACTTTGCATGCTCTTACTAGATCTTCATGTCATTTGGTCAACTTTTCCATGACTTGTCTTCCTCTTGGCACGATTTGCTTCAGATTTTTCCCAAAATGGCGAGACTTCATTTTGCCTCGATGATTCAACGGTTGCAGAGAGATTAAAGAATTAATGAGGACATTTCTTGCACAAAAATGATATATATTTCTCTACTTGAAGGATGAAATGTTTTGGGAACAATGTGAAAATAGGAAGGATAGAAAGAAGGTAGAAAAGCTAAGTGATGATGGACAAGACAAAATTCTAAACTAGTTTTCGGCTAGGTTAATTTTGTTTTGTTGGACCAATTAGTTGGGTGAGATTTTGGGCCTTTTCAGGAAATTAGTCTTTGATACATAGTGTGAAATTTCAATCAATATTTTAAATATTTTTTCTACCCCCATCTTTAAAAAGAAACCAACAATGGTGTCATAGCTTCATTGATATTACATGAACTATGAGTTCTTCCAAACAACCTGTCACGCCCCAACCTCGGGAGGCGCACCCGGCGCTCAATCGGGTGACCCCAACTGAGCAAGACTTACCAAACACTACCTACCCAGCTCAATACGAATAAGGGGACCATGCTTTCATTTATTCAACAAAGGGAGATAGTATATTCAACATTTTTTTTTTAGTTTATTTTAGATCACAACATTAAACTTTAGATAAATTAGTTCCCAAGGTTCCCCAAAATTTACAATTCATAGGCAACATAGGTTTAGATTTACAACATGGATAACACACCAATTCAACACCCACACAAGACCCCACATATATGTCTACGGAGCCTCTAAGTATACAAAAGATAAATGTGACAACATCGGCAACAGGGCCCCGGCTATACCTCAAAAGTGAAAGTCCAAAATAAGAAGATGTGCAATATAGCCCCTTGAAGGAGAAAGGGTCTCACCAAAATCTTTGAAAAGGAGGGTGCTTCGCTACACACGACCAACACTATCCACTATGGATCCACCTACATTCATTTAAAAATATAGCGTCATCGGCTAAAGGGACGTTAGTACCATGGAATAGTACTAGTATGTATAACTAAATACCATTTTACTAGAAATAACTACCAAGAAATGACAAGTAAATCACATGGGTGAATCAAATATGCAAATCATAGAATCATTCACATAATTTCCATAACTTAGTTTGGGGCATTTCTTTCATACGTTCATTACTATTCTCAATACCACCGTTATCTTGAGCGGAGTCCGATCACGACCCGATCGTCTAGGTTGCCTCATTGGAGGCATATATATAAATCACTATTTTATTTCCCTTATCCAAAATTCAATATCAGCACATCACCACCATGTGTGCAGCATGGTATCCGATCATGGCCCGATCGGGTAGGCCGCCTTACCTGGGCGTGGTTTCTTTCTCATTAATCATCTCACTTGAATAAATTATCTTTCATGTATCAATTCAATTCATGGGCACTTTGGGCCACAGTTATCACACCATTTTCCCTTTCAATATTCACCTTGCAAGTTATGATCATAGGCACATACGAAAGTAATTCAAGTTGCAAGCACATATAAGTGTTCACATAGTAAGCATGAAAATTCTCAGTTTTGATCTTTGGCTTATAGCCCAAGCATTTCAACACATGATTGTAAACTTCATACTTCTTTAAATATCAATAATAGTACATTACTCACATTGAGACACATCTTTCATGTATATGTGTATATAAATTGCAAGTCAATCAATGTGAAATAATAATCACTACACAAACCAATTCAAATCTTACCACACCTTCGTAAACGCCAACAGAGCTTAATTTCTAATAAAAGGGGGTTTTAGCCATACATACCTCAATGTAGCTTTCCTTACTCTTTACAAATTCCAGAATTCTTATCGCTTCGATCTATGATGCAAGAATTACAAATTAAATCAGAAATTAGAGACGAGGTTAAGATTCTAGCTTGGTTCAGCATAATATCGAATACTTGAGGTGTATTATGATCTTAGACCCTTTTTAGAGGAATTTCTATCAGTCTATACCCCCAATTGCCATCTTTTTAGTTTACTACTTTCCAATATTCTATGGTGTGGTATACATGCAAGAGATTCATTTTATACCCGTGAGTTACTTCCCTAATGGCCCCATATAGCTAAGTATACAAAAATGAGCTGAGGTGATGGAGTCTTACCTCTTGAGATGAAGATTTAGGAGCCTTCACTTTATTAGCTTTAAGGATTTTGCAAGATTCTATGGAGTAATCTGATGGGGAGAACCTTCTCTCACTTAGAACCCTCTCTCTCACTCTAGAAATGTCCAAAAAAATGCTCAAAATGAGCTATAATACCGAATATAACGATATTGGCGTCAGGTTTAAAATTTGAAAATTGGAGCCCCGAGTCGGATCTGCGATCGCAAATGAAATGCGGGCCACATATTGGCCATAAAAGGGCTCCCAAAAACTGAACATTCTGTTTAGGTATACGACGGGAATGCGGTCGCATAATGCACCGCAGAGCTGACCTTCAGAAAATCCCAAGGAATTTATGTGACGATTATGCAGTCCGCATATCGGTTATGCGATCGTGTAATGGACGACATTCTTAACCTCAAATTACCTAACCCACTGACTCACTTTGCGGCAGATATGCGGTCCGCATACCTAGTATGCGACCGCATACCTAGTATGCGACCGCATTCTGGACCGTCTTTGGTTCTTGATTTTTAAATGCATAGATCAGCTCTAAGGGTTTTGAGTAGAAAATTCACGGGGCCTTACAGAACCATTTTCAAATCATTTTTAACGAACATTAGTTTTGTAAATAATTTGAAAATGGTTCTTTGGAAGAACTCACAGATCCAGTAGGACCAATGAAGCTCTGATACCACTTTTTTCTATTCAAAAACCTAAACTAGCAACAGCCATGATATATATATATAACTAGCAAGCAAAGAGTTATATCAAATCTGTCCAGAAGCATTTGAAATTGGAAAAACAAGATCACCAAGAAATACTTCATTAAAAATATATAAAATCATATCACAATATAAAACTACAGTAAGAAATAGCGTGATACCGAAGTGAAACAACCCCATAAACATATATGTGATTTTCTCCACTCTATATCGTGTTTTGTTAAATTCGGTGCAAGGATTCGAGTCCATAATATATTTAAGTCTACCAAAAAATACACAGCTTCCACCTCAACAGCCCCAACTCCAGGCTCACTCTCAATCTCGATCCCACAATCAACCTCAGTACTACCTTTTGCTATTTTAATATCTTTCAATATTTCAGCCTTATGCACTATAGCGTCATGATCTTTACGAAGAACATAATTCATCTGATAAAACACAATACACTTTGGCCTTCCTGATAATAGAGAACGACATAAGTTGATTAGAAAATAAAAAATATACAACCCAAATATTTCCAATGTTAACTTGCAAGTTAAGGTTCTCAGTTGAAAAAAAAAGGAAAAAATCCCCAACTGTAGAATCACGCTCGAAGTGTTATATACATAAGTTAAAAAATTTTCCCCTCATTATTCCAAGGCTATAAACTTTTCTAATATTTCTACCTTTCTAGCCTGCAAATTTAGCAGCATTTTCGTTTGTTCTCTACGGACCAAAGGATCAGTTAGGAAATGAAATCAAAAGAATTAAATAACATCCAAAATGGGAGGAAAATAAAAAGATAGAGTAGAGAGAGTTATTATGCCAGGTCCTCGACGGATGATGAAGTTTAATTCTGGGGTAGGATTAAATTAAGGCATAGGAATAATGGTTTCGGAAGTACTGAAGGTAACATTATAACTAGGGCTACCACTTTCAATGTCTATTGATTTCTTTGAGAGGGGAAGCTAAAGATGTATTATGTTTCTGAAAGCATTCAAAGGAACATATTTACAGAGTACAATAGGGTATGAGTGGGAAATTGAATTCCATTGTTTAATTTTGCAGGCTCTTACCATTTTTCTTGACTTGTCTTCCTCTTGGCACGATATCCTTCAGATCTTAACTGGAAAGGAGAGACTTAATTCTTCCTAGATAATTCAACGATTACATGGAGATTAAAGAAGTAATGAGAACGTTTCTTGCACAAAAATGGTATAAATTTCTCTGCATTAAGTATGCCAGTTTTTGGGAGCAATCTAAAAATGGGAAGGAGCGAAAGAAGGCAGAAAAGCTAAGTGATGACGGACGAGACAAGATCCTAGACTAGTTTTGGGCTAGGTTAATTTTGTTTTGTTGGGCCAATTAGCTTGGTGAGATTCTGGGCCAATTCGGGAAACTAGTTTTTTATACTTGGTGGAAATTTCAATCAATATTTTGAATATTTCTCTGCCCCATTTAAAAAAAACTAACAGTGGTATAAGAACTTCACTGGTCTTTCGAGAGCTGTGAGTTCTTCCAAGGAACTAATTTCAAATCATTTTTAACGAATATCAATTTTTGAAATGATTTGAAAATGTTTCATTGGAAGAACTCACAGATCTAGTAAGATCAATGAAGCTCTGATACCACTTTTTATTTTATTCAAAAACCTCAACTAACAACAACCATGATAAATGTATAACTAACAAGCAATGAACTATGTCAAATCTGTGTAGGAGCATTTGAAATTTGAAAAACAACATCACCAAAAAACACTTCATTAAAAAAATATAAAATCATACCACAATACAAAACTGTTGTAAGAAGTAGCGTGATACCAAAGTGAAATAACCCCATAAATAGACATGTGATTTTCAAAACTCTATTTCTTGTTTTGTTAAATCTGGTGCAAGGATTCGAGTCCACAACAATATTAAGTCTACCAAAAAATACAACCCGCCCACCTCAACAACCCTAACTCTAGGATCAATCTCAATCTCGATCCTACAACCAACCTCAGTGAGCTCAATCTCGATCCCACAACCAACCTCAGTACTAGCCTTTGCTATTTTAATATCTTTCAAAATTTCAGCCTCATGCACCATAGCATCATGAGCTTTACGAAGAGCATCATTCATATGATATAACACAACGAACTTTGACCTTGCTGATAACAATCAACAACATAAGTTGATCAGAAAATAAACAATACACAATCCAAAAATTTCCAATGCGAAAGAATCACCCTCGAAGTGTTATATAAAAAAGCTAATATTTCTTTCCCTCATTTTTCCAAGACTATAAACTTTTCTAATATTTCTACCTTTCTAGCCTTTAAATTAAGTATCATTTTCGTTTGTTCTCCACTGACCAAAAGATCAGCTGGGAAATGAAATCAAAAGAATTAAATTGCATCCAAAAATGAGAGGAAAATAAAAAGATAGAGTAGAGAGAGTTATTGTACTAGGTCATAGATGGATGATGAAGTGTAGTTCCAAGCTAGGAGTAAAATCAGGCATAGGAAGAATAATTTTGGATGTATTGAAGGTAACATTATAACTAGAGCTATCACTTTCATTCCATTGTTTTCTTTGATAGGGGAAGCTAGAGATGTATTCTGCTTTTCAAAGTATTCAAAGGAACATATTTGTAAAGTAGAACTAGGGTTTGAGTGGGAATTTGAATTCCATTGTTGAACTTTGCATTCTCTTACCAGATCTTCATGTTATTTGTTCAGTTTTCCTTGACATGTCTTCCTCTTGTTACAATTTCCTTCAGATCTTACCCGAAGTGGCAAGACTTTATTCTGCCTAGATGATTCAACGATTGCAGGGAGATTAAAAAAGTAATGAGGGCGTTTCTTGCACAAAAACGATATATATTTCTCTGCTTTAAGGATGAAATTTTTTTCAAAAAGGAAGGAAAAAAAGAAGGCAGAAAAGCTAAGTAATGATGGATGAGACAAAACCCTAGACAAGTTTTGGGCTAGGTTAGTTTTGTTTTGTTAGGCCAATTAGTTGGGTGAGATATTGGGACTTTTGGGGCAATTAGTTTTTAATAATTAGTGTAAAATTTTTGTAAGGCACCGAGAAATCCCTACTCGATAATCCGGACCCCGTGGTGCTAAGTTAGGAGCATGTGTCAACAATTCATAAATATACTTTGCGGCGAGCAAGCTCGACGCGGCATGGACCTTTTTGGATTGAATAATGCATTAAAAAGTCAAGAATAAGTTTCCAAAAAAAAGCAAGAAATGTGATCCAGAATGCGGTCGCATAATTGAAATGCGGACCGCATATCTGCCGCAGAGTTAGGCATAATGATGGTTAAAGTTCAAGTCACTTATGCGGTCGAAATGTCAAAATGCGGACCGCATAGTTATCGCATATTTTCCTTTGAATTTTGCGAGGGTCAGTTCTGCGGTGCAATTTGCGACCGCAGAACATGAATGCGGACTGCATTCTTACCGCAGAATGAGTCAGAATGTTTAGTTTTTGGGGAGCATTTTGCGGTCCATTATGTGGTCCGCATGTTAACTTTGCGATCGCAAATGCAATCGCATATTTGACTCGGGACTCCAATTTTCTAAATTTTAACCCGACCTCCCTATCGATATATTCGATATCATAGCTCATTTTAAGCATTCTTCTGAGCATTTCTAGAGAGAGGGAGAGGGTTCTTAGAGAGGGAAAGTCTCCCATCAAATTACTCCATAAGATTGGGCTAAATCATTGAAGAAAATCAAGTGAAGACACCTAAATTTTCATTCCCAAGAGGTAAGATTCATAACCTCAACTCTTATATCTACACTTAGATACATGGGGCCAGTAGAGAAGTAATTCAAGAGTATAAGAATGATATTCTCTACATGCATGTCAAACCATAGGATATTGGAAGGTAGAAAACTAAAAAGAAGGCAATTGGGGGTATAAAATGATAGAAATTCCTCACAAAAAGGGGCTAAGATCACAATGCACCTTTAGTGTTTGATGATATGCTCGAACCAAGCTAGAACTTCAGTTTCGTCTCTAATTCTCGGTTCAATTTGTAATTCTTACAAAATAGATCAAAGTGCTAAAGAGTTCCAGAATTTTGTAAAGATTAAGGAAAGCAATATTGAGGTATGTATGGCTAAAACCCCTCTTTTATTAGAAATTGAGCTCTGTTGTCATTTACGAAAGTATGGTAAGAGTTGAATTGGCTAGTGTATTGATTTCTACTACGCATTAATTGATTTGCATATATCTATACATATTCGTGAAGGATGTGCCTCAATGTGAATAATGTACCAATCTTGATAATTGGATAATGATGAAAAGAACAGATATGTGTTGAAATACTTGGGCTATAATCCGACATTGAAACAAAGAATTATTCATGCTAGCTATGTGCTCACTACATGTGATTGCAACTTGAATTATCTTTGATATATGTGTATATGATCACAACTTGTAAAACGAATGTTGGAAAGGGAAAACAATGTGATGATGGTGTCCATGAGTGCCTAGGAATTGTTATGATATGTGTGGAATAAAAATTTGAAGGTATTGACTAATGAGAATAGAGTAATGCCTCCAATGAGATGACCTAGCCGATCGGGTCGTGATCGGCCACCATGCCACAAACATGGTGGTAATGTGCTGATATTGAATTCCGAATAAGGGAAATAAAATATTGATTGAAGGTAATTCCTCCAATGAGGTGACCTAGCCGGTCGGGTCGTGACCGGACTCCACTCAAGATGGCAGTGGTAATGAGAACAGTGGTGAACATGTGACAGAAATGCCCTATTCTATGTTGTGGAAATTGTATGAAATATTATATGAATTGCTTCTTTGATTTGCCCATATTATTTTCTTGTATCTGTTTGATAGTTCTTTCTAGTAAAATGGTGTTTAGTTATACATACCAGTACAATTCAAATGTACTGACGTCCCTTTTGCCGGGGGCGCTACATTCGTATTATGATTGTAGGTGGATCTATAGCAGGCACTCCAGTCCACCGGCAGTAGCACCTCCTCCACTTTCTGTCAGCTGTATGGGTGAGCCCCTTTCCCCTCGGGGCCCGGCGTGGCTTATGCCGCTGTACTTCCCGGAGTCTTATTTTTGTAATTGTGTAAGGTATAGCCAGAGCCTTGTTGCTGGCATTTCTGTATTATTCTTCAGTTATATTTAGAGGCTCCGTAGACAGGTTGTGTGTAGTGTCGGGTATTGGAAATTAAAATAGAAATATTAATGTTTGGCAATGGTATATATAAAACTTGCAATACCCTTAAAGTGGCGAAATGAAGTTGCTAGTGAAAATGAAATGGAAATCGTTAATTATATGTTGATAGAATTTGATTAATGGAGTCTATCACTTATTTAATTATGAGTTGGGTTGGGTAGTATGTATGAATTATGCCAGGCTTGCTCAGTCGGGTTTACTCGGTTGAGCGCCGGTCGTGCTCCTCGAATTTTGGGGCGTGACAATTTTAATCAACATTTTAAATATTTTTGCTACCCCATCTTTAAAAAAAAAAATCAACAGTGGTATCAAAGATTCAATTGCCTTATGGGAACTATGATTTCTTCCAAAGAACCATTTCCAAATCATTTTTAACGAATATAAATTTATAAAATGATCTGAAAATGGTTCTTTGGAAGAACTCAAAGATCAAGTAAGACTAATGAAGCTCTGATACCACTTATTTTTTGTAACGACCCGGCCTGTTGTTTTTGGAATTTACGCCCTGATCCCCCATTAACTGCTTTCCCTAAGTTCATTTCAGCTATTTTGGTTTGCCGGGACGTTCGATTCTAGGATTCAGAGTGTTTTGGGACACTTAGTCCCTAAATGAGAGCTTAAGAGTTGAAAAATAGTCCGTATTCGGAACAGTGTGAAGACAAACTCGGAATAGAAATTCGATGGTTCCGTTAGCTCCGTTAGGTGATTTCGGGGTTGGGAGCATGTTCGGAATTTTATTTGGAGGTCCGTAACTCTGTTAGGCTTGAAATGCCGAAGTTTGAATTTTTGAAGTTTCCGGTCCGATAGTGGTTTTTTGATCCGAGGGTCGGATTTGAATTCTGGAAGTTGCTGTAGCTTCGTCATGTTATTTTGGATGTGCGTGCAAAATTTTAGGTCATTCAGACAAGTTTTGGATAGGTTTTTGATCAAAAGTGTGTTTGGTTAAGTTTTGAAGTTTTTAAGTTCTAATCATTGAGTAATTCGTGTTTCCGGCATTGTTTTAGGTGATTTAAGGATTTGAGCAAGTTTTAATGATGTTATAAGATATGTCTGTAGGTCTGGCTGAGGTCCCGAGGGCCTCGGATATGTTTCTGATGCCCAACGGGGCATTTTGTGTTGTGGAAATATTGCAGGTTTTCTGCTGTTATTGCTGCAGGTTTTTACCCTCTGCGATCGCATACTCTTCCATGTGATCGCGTAGTGTAATTCTGAGGGTGGCCTTTTTCCTTCAATGCGATCGCATAGTTCCCTCCTGCGATCGCATAGTTGACGTTTTCCCTTCTCCGCGATCGCAATAACCTTGGTGCGATCGCATAGCTTTGTTAACTTACCTTACGCGATCGGAGGCCTCCCACTGCATTCGCATAGAGCATTTTCCAGGCCTTCAAATTTATTCTACGCGATCGCATAGCTGTTCATGCGATCGCATTGAATTAAATCACTGGGCAGAATATAACTTCTCAAA
>MU698729.1:0-58099 GCA_026770625.1 Nicotiana glauca | reverse complement strand
CTGCACTTTTATTTTGGGACTACGGGACGGTATCCCGGGAGATTCCCCTGCACACTGATGATTGGATTACGGGACGGTATCCCGGGAGATTCTTTGATATTGATATGAGATTGGACTACAGGACGGTATCCCGAGAAGTTCCATTGGACAGTTGAGAAAAAGGGCTACAGGACGGTATCCTGGGAGACTCTCATCGGTATTCTTGTAATATTGCTGTATTTACTCTGTGTTTCTGCTTTGTCTTGCAGTATTAGATTTCATTGATCTGTCTTATCACTTCGTTGTGTTCATTAGTTCTCATCAGAATACGATACTGTTAATTTCTTGCTATTTTATTCTTTTCTGTCTCAGTAGGGCCCTGACCTTTTCTCGTCACTACCCAACCGAGGTTAGGCTTGGCACTTACTGAGTACCGCTGTGGTGTACTCATGCTACTCTTCTGCACACTTTTGTTATGCAGATCCAGGTACTTCGGACCAAGCGCATTATCGGTGATTTCAGAGCTGTGTTGGGAGACTTGAGGTATGCATCTGCCGCGTCCGCAGATCAGAGGAGTCTCCTTCTACTCCTTCTCATAGATAGTAGTTTAATTTCTTTTGTTTCGGTTGTATAGACATTTCTGGATGATAGAGCCATAGTTTATGTCCTTTAGCCTGAGTTGCCCGTGAGTTTCCGGGTCTTGGAGGTTGTTTTTAGTGTTTTGAGTTGAAGTGTATGTTCCAGGCTGCACTTATTACATTTTCTTATATTATTCCGTATTAGTCTTATTGCTTTCGTAAAGGTTGTTAAAAAAAAATCCGCAATGTGTTAGGCTTACCTAGTCGCGAAGACTGGGTGCCATCATGACATGTTCACAATTGGTGAACTAGAGTCGTGACATTTTTTTATTCTAAAACCTAAACTAACAACAACCATGATAAATGTATAACTAGCAAGCAAAGAACTATATCAAATATGTCTAGAAACATTTGAAATTGGAAAAGGAAGATCACCAAGAAGCACTTCATTAAAAATATATATAAAATCATACCACAAAACAAAACTGCAGTAAGAAGTAGCGCAATACCAACGTGAAACAACCCCATAAACATAAATCTAATTTTCTCCACTTTATATCGTATTTTGTTAAATCCGGTGCAAGTATTCGAGTGCACAATAGCATTAAGTCTACCAAAAAATATACGCCTTCCACCTCAACAGCCCCAACTCTAGATTCACTCTCAATCTCGATCCCACAACCAACCTCAGTACTACCCTTTGCTATTTTAATGTCTTTCAATATTTCAGCCTCATGCACCATAGAGTCATGATATTTACGAAGAGCATAATTCATCCGCTAAAACACAACAAACTTCGACCTTCCTGATAACAGGGAACGCCATAAGTTAATTAGAAAATAAAAAATGCACAACCTAAAAATTTCCAATGTTAACTTGCAAGTTAAGGTTCTCAGTTGGAAAAAAGAAAAAAGCCCCAGCTTTAAGAACACGCTCGAAGTCTTATATACAAAAGTTAAAATTTCTTCCCCTTATATTTCCTAGGCTATAAACTTTTCTAATATTTCTACCTTTCTAGCCTCCAAATTTAGTAGCATTTTTGTTTGTTCTCCACGTACCAAAGGACCAGCTGGGAAATGAAATCAAAAGAATTAAACAACATCCAAAATGGAAGGAAAATAAAAAGATAGAGTAAAGAGAGTTATTATACCAAGTCCTTGACGGATGATTAAGTTTACTTCCGGGCTAGTAGTAAATTCAGGCATAGGAATGGTTTTAGAATTATTGAAGGTAACATTAAAACTAGGGCTACAACTTTCAATATACATTGATTTCTTTGAGAGTGGAAGCTAGAGATGTATTGTGTTTCATGAAGTATTCAAAGGAACATATTTGTAGAGTAGACTTAGGGATTAATTAGGAATTTGAATTCCATTGTTGAACTTTGCATGTTCTTAACAGAACTTCATGTGATTTGTTCAGCTTTTCCTTGACTTGGCTTCCTCTTGGCACAGTATCCTTCAGATCTTACCTGAAATGGCGAGACTTCATTCTGCCTAGATGATTCAACGATTGCAGGGAGATTAAAGAAGTAATGAGGACGTTTATTGCACAAAAATGGCATATATTTCTCTGCTTAAGGATTAAAGTTTTTGGGAGCAATCTGAAAATAGGAAGGAGAGAAAGAAGGCAGAAAAGCTAAGTGATGATGGACGAGACAAAATCCTAGACTAGTTTTAGGCTAGGTTAATTTTGTTTTGTTGGGCCAATTAGTTGGGTGAGATTCTGGTCCTTTTCGGACAATTAGTTTTTGATAGTTGGTGTTAAATTTCAATCAATATTTTGAATATTTCTGCTGCCCCATCTTTTAAGAAACAACTAACAGTGGTACAAGAACTTCATTGGTCTTACGGGAACTGTGAGTTCTCCCAAAGAACTATTTTTAAAGAATATCAATTTTTGAAATGATTTGAAAATTGTTCTTTGGAAGAACTCACACATCCAGTAAGACCAATGAAGCTCTAATACCACCTTCTTTTATTGAAAAAACCTCAATTAACAATTACCTTGATAAATGTATAACTAGCAAGCAAAGAACTATATCAAATCTATACAGAAGCATTTAAAATTGGAAAAACAAGATCACCAAAAAGCACTTCATTAAAAAAAAAAATTGTACTACAATACAAAACTACAGCAAGAAGTAGCGCGATACCAAAGTGAAACTACCCCATAAACAGACATGTGATTTTGTCCACTCTATGTCTTGTTTTGTTAAATCTGGTGCAAGCATTCGAGTCCGCAATAGCATTAAGTCTACCAAAAAATACAACCCATCCACCTCAACATCCCCAGCTCTAGGCTAAATCTCAAACTCGATCCCACAACCAACCTTAGTGAGCTCAATTTCGATCCCACAACCAACCTCAATACTAGCCTTTGCCATTTTAATATTTTTCAAAAATCCATCCTCATGCACCATAGAGTCATGAGCTTTACGAAGAGCATCATTCATCTAATATAACATAACGAACTTTGACCTTGCTGATAACAGGGAACGACATAAGTTGATTAGAAAATAAACAATGCACAACCCAAAAACTCCAATGCTAACTTGCAAGTTAAGGTTCTCAGTTGGAAAAAAGAAAAGTCCAAACTGTAAGAATCACCCTCGAAGTGTTTTATATAGAAGCTAATAGTTCTTCCCCTCATTTTTCCAAGACTATAAACTTTTCTAATATTTCTATCTTTCTAGCCTTCAAATTTAGCAGCATTTTGGTTTGTTCTCCACAGGCTAAAGGATCAACTGGGAAATGAAATCAAAAGAATTATATACCATCCAAAATGGGAGGAAAATGAAATGATAGAGTAGAGAGAATTATTATACCCGGTCCTCGACGGATGATGAAGTTTAGTTCTGAGCTAGGAGTAAATTCAGGCATAGAAAGAGTAAAATTCGGATGAATTGAAGGTAACATTATAACTAGGGCTACCACTTTCAATCTCCATTTATTTCTTTGAGAGGGGAAGCTAGAGATGTATTGTATTTTTCAAAATATTCAGAAGAACATATTTGTAGAGTAGAACTAGGGTTTGAGCGGGAATTTGAATATCATTATTGAACTTTGCATTCTTTTACCAGATCTTCATGTGATTTGTTCAGCTTTTCCTTGCCTTATCTTCCTCTTGGCACGATTTCCTTTAGATCTTACCCGAAGTGGCGAGATTTTATTCTGCCTAGATGATTCAACGATTGCAGGGAAATTAAAGAAGTAATGAGGATGTTTCTTGCAAAAAAATGGTATAAATTTCTCTACTTTAAGGATGAATTTTTCGCAAATAGGAAAGAGAAAAAGAAGGCATAAAATCTAGGTGGTGATGGACGAGACAAAACCCTAGACTAGTTTTAGGCTAGGTTAGTTGTTTTTTGTTAGGCCAATTAGTTGGGTGAGATTCTGGGCCATTTGGGGCAATTCGTCTTTAATACTTGGTGTAAAATTTCAATCAATATTTTAAATATTTTTTCTATCCCATCTTTAAAAAAAAAACAGTTGTTTCAGAGCTTCATTGGTCTTACGGGAGCTGTGATTTCTTCCAAAGAACCATTTTCAAATCATTTCTAACGAATATCAATTTATAAAATGATTTGAAAATAATTTTTTGGAAGAACTCATAGATCCAGTAAGACTAATGAATCTCTGATACTACTTTTTTATTCAAAAATCTAAACTAACAACAACCATGATAAATGTATAACTAGCTGGCAAAGAGCTTTATCAAATCTGTCCAGAAACATTTGAAATTGGATGAAACAAGATCACCAAGAAGCACTTCATTAAAAATATGTTAAATCATACCACAAAACAAAACTGCAGTAAGAAGTAGCGCGATACCAAAGTAAAACAACCCCATAAATAGATATGTAATTTTCTCCACTCTATGTCGTATTTTGTTAAATCCGGTGCAAGGATTCGAGTCCACAATGGCATTAAGTTTACCAAAAAATACATGCATTCCACCTCAACAGCCCCAACTCTAGACTCACTCTCAATCTCGATCCCACAACCAACCTCAGTACTAGCATTTGTTATTTTAATATCTTTCAATATTTTAGCCTCATGCACCACAGTGTCATGAGCTTTACGATGAGCATCATTTATATGATATAACACAACGAACTTTGACTTTGATGATAACAGGGAATGATATAAGTTGATTAGAAAATAAACAATGCATAACCTAAAAATTTCCAATGCTAACTTGCAAGTTAAGGTTCTCAGTTGAAAAAAAAAAGCCCTAACTGTAAGAAGCATGCTCGAAGTGTTATATACAGAATCTAAAATTTCTCCCTCTCATTTTTCCTAGGATATAAACTTTTCTAATATTTCTACCTTTCTAGCCTCCAAATTTAGAAGCATTTTCGTTTGTTCTGCACGGAGCAAAGGAACAGCTGGGAAATGAAATCGAAAGAATTAAGTAACATCCAAAATGGGAGGAAAATAAAAAGATAAAGTAAAGAGAGTTATTATACCAGGTCATTGACGGATGATGAAGTTAACTTTCGAGCTAGAAGTAAATTCATGCATAGGAAGAATGGTTTTGGAAGTATTGAATGTAACATTATAACTAAGGCTACCACTTTCAATGTCCGTTGATTTCTTTGAGGGTAGAAGCTAGAGATATATTGTGTTTCTGAAAGTATTCAAAGGAATATATTTGTAGAGTAGACTTAGGGATTGAGTGTGAATTTGAATTCCATTGTTGAACTTTGCATGTTCTTACCCGAACTTCATGTGATTTTTTCATCTTTTCCTTGACTTGTCTTCCTCTTGGCATGGTATCCTTCAGATCTTACCCGAAATGGCGAGACTTCATTCTTACTATACAATTAAACAATTGCAGGGAGATTAAAGAAGTAATGGGGACGTTTCTTGTACAAAAATGGTATGTATTTCTCTGCTTGAAGGATAAATTGTTTTGGGAGCAATCTAAAAATACGAAGGAGAGAAAGAAAGTAGGAAAGTTAAGTGATGATTGACTAGACAAAACCCTGAACTAGTTTTGGGCTAGGTTAATTTGTTTCGATAGGCCAATTAGTTGGGTGAGATTCTGGACCTTTTGGGGCAATTAGTTTTTGATACTTGGTGTGACATTTTCAATCAATATTTTAAATATTTTTGCTGCCCCATCTTTTGAAAAAATACCAACGGTAGTATCAGAGTTTCATTGGTCTTACGTGATCTGTGAGTTCTTCGAAAGAACCATTTTCAAATCATTTTTAACGAATATAAATTATTGAAATGATTTGAAAATGATTATTTGGAAGAACTTGCAGATCTAATAAGACCAATGAAGCTCTGATGGCACTTTCTTTTACACAAAAACATAAACTAGCAACAACCATGATAAATATATAACTAGCAAGCAAAGAACTATATTAAATCAGTCTAAAAGCATCTGAATTTGGAAAAATAAAATCACCAAAAACCATTTCATTACCTTAAATGACTAATTCAATGAATTAAATCACATAATTACAGATAAGTGAAATATATATAAAATCACACCACAATACAAAATTATAGTAAGACGTAGCGTTATACCAAAGTGAAACAACCCCATTAACAAATATTAGATTTTCCCAACTCTATGTCGTGTTTTTTTAAATCTGATGCAAGGATCCGACACAACAATAGCATTAAGTCTACCAAACACTATGTGCCTTCAACCTCAACAGCCCTAACTCTAGGCTCACTCACAATCTCGATCCCACAACCAACCTCAGCACTAACCTTTGCTATTTCAAAATTTTTCAATATTTCAGCCTCATGCACCAAAGAGTCATGAGCTTTACGAAAAACATCATTCATCTGATATAACACAACGAACTTTGACCTTGCTGATAAGAGGGAACGATATAATTTGATTATAAAATAGACAATGCACAACCCAAAAATTTTCAATGCTAACTTGCAAGTTAAGGTTTACAGTTGGAAAAAGAAAAAGCCCCAACTGTAAGAATCAAGCTCGAAGTGTTATATACAGAAGCTAAAATTTCTTCCTCTCATTTTTCTTAGGCTATAAACTTTTCTAATATTTCTACCTTTCTAGCCTCCAAATTTAGCAACATTTTCGTTTGTACTCCATGAACCAAAGGATCAGCTGGAAAATTAAATCAAAAAATTAAATAACAGCCAAAATGGGAGAAAAATAAAAAAATAGAGTAGAGAGAGAGTTATTATACCAGGTCCTCAACATGATGATGAAGATTACTTCCGGGATAGGATTAAATTCAGACATAGGAAGAATGATTTCGGAAGTACTGAATGTAACATTATAACTATGCCCACCACTTTCAATGCCCATTTATTTCTTTGAGAGGGGAAGCTAGAGATGTATTATGTTTCTGAAAGTATTCAAAGAAACGTATTTGTAGAGTAGAACTAGGGTTTGAGCAGGAATCTGAATTTTATTGTATAAAAAAGAGGTATCAGAGCTTCATTGCTCTTACTGGATATGAATCATTTTCAAATCATTTGAAAAATTTATATTCGTTAAAATTGATTTGAAAATGGTTCTTTGGAAGAGATCATATATCCAGTAAGACCAAGGAGCTCTGATACCATTTTTTTATATTCAAAAACCTAAACTAGCTAGGGGTGGGCATCGGTCGGTTCGGTTCGGTTCGGTTCGGTTTTGTAAAATTTCGGTTCGGTTAATTCGATTTTCGGTTTGTGATTTTAATAACCAAAATCGAACCATAATAACTTCGGCTCGGTTCGGTTTATTCATGTTCGGTTTCGGTTTAACCGGTTCGGTTTTTTGGTTTTATCTAATTTTTCAGTTTTTGGCATTTAAAATTAAAAAAACATATATTAATTCAATATAAAAAAAAGAACTTCAAAAGTCGCTTCCCCTTGCCAAAAGTCATGCCCTTCTGCAAATATCTCTACTGTCTCTTCCTCCTCTGTCACTCAATTCATCAGTTACATACTTTCTATCTTGATCCATCGGACCCATATTCATGACCCAAACCGTTAATATCTTCAGGCCATTTCAGCTCTCTGTTATACATCTCGACTGTGCCCTTTCAAATCATCTTTCTGACTGCTTGTTGTAATATAAGATATTGAGTTGGGGAATTAATGAAGACACGAATTTCAACAGAAGAAGCAACATCTCAAGCCTGCCTCTACGAAATTCGGTTTTTCGATTTAATCGAAAACCGAACTATTAAAAACGATCACCGAACCGAAAAACCAAATTTTTTAAAACTATAAACTGCAAACCAACCGAATAAACCGAAAAACCAAAACCGAATAAACCGAAATCGAATAAACTGAAATTTTTGGTTCGGCCGGTTTTTTCGGTTCGGACGTTATTATGCCCACCCCTAAAACTAGCAACAATCATGATAAATGTATAACTAGCAACCCAAGAACTGTATCAACTCTGTCCCGAATCATTTGAAGTTGGAAAAATAAGATTACCAAGAAGCACTTCATTACCTTAAAATTATTGATATAAAGAATTTAACCACAAAATTAAAGATAAATAAAAAAATTATAAAATCATACCACAATACAAAATTGCAGTGAGAAATAGCGCGATACCAAGGTGAAACAACTCCATACGATATATGTGATTTTCTTTAATCTATGTCATGTTTTGTTAAATTTGGTTCAAGGATTCGAGTCCACAATAACATTAAGTCTACCAAAAAGTACACGCCTTCCACCTCAACAGCCCCAACTCTAGGCTCACTCTTAATTTCGATCCCACAACCAACCTCAGTACTAGCTTTTACTATTTTAATATCATTCAATATTTCAGCCTCATGTACCATAGCGTCATGAGCTTTACGAAGAGAATCATTCATCTGATATAACACAACGAACTTTGACCGTGCTAATAACAGGGAATGACATAAATTGATTAGAAAATAGACAATGCACAACCTAAAAATTTCCAATGCTAACTTGCAAGTTAAGATTCTTAGTTTAAAAAAAGAAAAAGCCCCAACTGTAAGAATCATGCTCGAAGTGTTATATACAGAAGCTATAATTTCTTCCCCTCGTTTTTCCAAGGTTATAAACTTTTCTAATATTTCTACCTTTCTAGCCTCCAAATTTAGCAGCATTTACGTTGTTCTCCACGGACCAAAGGATCAGCTGGGAAATGAAATCAAAATAATTAAATAGCATCCAAAATGGGAGGAAAATAAAAAGATATAGTAGAGAGAGTTATCATACTTGGTCCTCTACATGATGATAATGAAGTTTACTTGCGAGCTAGGGAAGAATGGTTTCGGAATTACTAAAGGTAAAATTTTAACTAAGGCTATCACTTTCAATGTCCATTTATTTCTTTGAGAGGGGAAGCTAGAGATGTAATGCGTTTCTAAAAGTATTCAAAGAAACGTATTTGTAGAGTAGAACTAGGGTTTGAGCGGGAATTTGAATTCTATTGTATAAAAGATGTGGTATCAGAGCTTCATTGGTCTTAATGGATATGTGAGTTCTTCCAATGAACCATTTTCAAATCATTTTAAAAATTTATATTCCTTAAAACTTATTTGAAAATGGTTCTTCGGAAAATCTCAAAGATCCAGTAAGAACAAGGAGCTCTGATACCATTTTTGTATTAAAAAAACCTAAACTAGCAACAATCATGATAAATGTATAACTAGCAACCAAAGAACTATATCAACTCTGTCCAGACGCATTTGAAATTTGAAAAACAAGATTACCAAGAAGCACTTCATTACCTTAAAATTATTTATATAAAGAATTAAATCACAAAATTAAAGATAAATAAAAAATATATAAAATCATACCACAATACAAAACTACAGCAAGAAATATCGTGATACCAAAGGGAAACAACCTCATACGCACATATGTGATTTTGTTTACTTTATGTCTTATTTTGTTAAATCCGGTGCAAGGATTCGAGTCCATAATAGCATTAAGTCTTCCAAAAAGTACACGCCTTCTACCTCAACAACCCCAATTCTAGGCTCACTCTTAATTTCGATCCCGCAACAAACCTATGTACTAGCTTTTGTTATTTTACTATCATTCAATATTTCAGCCTCATGCACTATAGCGTCATGAGCTTTACGAAGAGCATCATTCATCTGATATAACACAACGAACTTTGACCTTGCTGATGACAGGGAATGACATAAGTTGATTAGAATATAGACAATGCACAACCCAAAAATTTCCAATGCTAAGTTGCAAGTTAAGGTTGTCAGTTGGAAAAATGAATAAGTCCCAACTGTAAGAATTACGCTCGAAGTGTTATATACAGAAGCTATAATTTCTTTCCCTCATTTTTCCAAGGCTATAAACTTTTGTAATATTTCTACCTTTTTAGCCTCCAAATTTAGCAGTATTTATGTTTGTTCTCCACGGACCAAATGATCATATGGGAAATGAAATCAAAATAATTAAATAACGTCCAAAATGAGAGGATAATAAAAAGATATAGTAGAGAGAGTTATTATACCAGGTCCTCGACATGATGATGAAGTTTACTTTCGGGCTAGGAGTAAATTCAGACATAGGAAGAATGGTTTCGGAAGTAATGAAGGTAACATTATAACTAAGGCTACCACTTTCAATGTCCATTTATTTCATTGAGAGGGGAAGCTAGAGATGTATTGTGTTTCTGAAAGTATTCAAAGAAACGTATTTGTAGAGTAGAACTAGGGTTTGAACGGGAATTTGAATTATTTTATATTAAAGAAGTGGTATCAGAGCTTCATTGGTCTTACTGGATATGTGAGTTCTTACAAAGAATGTGACGACCCAGCTGGTCGTCTTAAGAATTAACGCCCCGATTCTATATTAACTGCTCCCCCTAAGTTCATTCTGCTATTCTGGTTTGCTGGGATGCTCTGTGTTAGGTTTCAGAGAGTTTTGGGACACTTAGTCCCTAAATGAGAACTTAAGTGTTGAAAAGTGATCCGTAGTCGGAACAATGTGAAGACGATGTAGGAATGGAAAACCGATGGTTTTGTTAGCTCCGTTAGGTAATTTCGAGGTTAGGAGCATGTTCAGAATGTATTTTGGAAATCCGTAGCTCATTTAAGCTAGAAATGCCGAAGTTTGAATTTTTGAAGTTTCCGATCAGATAGTGAGTTTTTGATGCGAGGGTCAGAATAGGATTCCGGAAGTTGCAGTAGCTCCGTCATGTCATGCAAAATTTCAGTTCATTCGGACATGTTTTAGTTAGGTTTTTTATCTAAAGCATGTGTTGATGAAATTTGAAGTTCTTAGGCTTAAATCATAGATTAATTCGAGTTTCTTTCATTGTTTTAGGTGTTTTGAAGATTGGTACAAGTTTGAATGAGGTATTAGGTGTTATTGGTGGGTTTGGTTTAGGTACCGGGGGCCTTGGGTGTGTTTTCGGATGCTCAACGGGCAATTGTTGGTGTGGGGAAAGTGTACATAAGCTGAAGGTTTCTTTCATCTAGTATTTCCGCTTCTGCAGCTTGGGAACCGCAAAAGCGGCCTTAGCTTCGCAGAAGCGACTTTTGGTCATCCTCCAGGAACCTACAGAAGCGGTAGGAATTCCGCCGAAGTGGATCCACTTCTACGAGATGGGAACCGCAGAAGCAGAAGCTGGGATTTTCAAGGAAACTGCAGAAGCGGCCAGAGTTCCGCATAAGCGAGACGGCAGAAGCAGTCCCTTGACCGCAGAAGCGGTATTCACTGTTCAGAAAAGGGAATTTCGAGGGTTGAGTTTCAAAAGTTGGAAAAATCAATTGAGAGCTCGGGAGAGGGCGATTTTGAGTGGGTTTTGAAGAGAATATCATTGGATAACATTTCCTTAATGCCTTTTAGTTGTATTCCATCAATATATAGGTTAATCCATTATCTAATTTCGAATTTGGAATCAAAATGGGGGAAAACTTCTTAGACCAAACTATTGGGTTTTTAGTGAGCATTCGACCTCCGATTTGGGAGATTTTTATATGGTTAGACTCGTGAGAGTATGAGGGTTCTGAAAATGTAAAAATTAACCAATTCTGAGACGTTGGCCTGAGGGGTGTTTTGGTCATTTTACCTAATTTCACGTTGTAGCTTGAATTTAATAGTAAAACCAGTTGTTTGCGATGTTATTTATAATGTGTAATTGAATTGAATAGATTTGGGCCATTTGGAGTTGGATACTCATGGCAAAAGTGTGATTTTGAGTTGATTTTGTAGCCGAATCGAGGTAAGTGGCTTGTCTATCCTTGTGTGGGAGACCTTTCTCCTTAGGATTTGTTATTTGGTATTTTGGGTGCCTTGCATGTGAGGTGACGAGCGTATACTTCAGCCAATTATTGAAAATCCAGTTTTTACTTAAGATATTGAAATTGAGTTTTTTTCATACTTGCTTGTTCTACTTGCAATTATAACCTGTGCTAGATTAGAAAAGCATGTTTAGTTGAATTAACTTTCCTAATTGCTTAAGTTGCCTTGATTGTACTACGTGAAGCATGCTAGGCTAGTTCTACCTGTTACTTTTCTTTTTACTTCATTTCTGTGTATCTTCTAGTTGTGGTTGCGCATTTATATTGGTACTACGGATATGGGTTTCCGGTAGCCCCCCCGGTTGTTTACTTTGGGACTACGGGTTCGATTTTCGGTAGATCTCCCTGCACTTTTAGTTTGGGACTGCGAGTTAGATTCCCAATAGATCCCCCCAGCACTTTTACTTTGGAACTGCGGGTTAGATTCCCGATAGATCCCCCCCTGTATATTGATGGTTGGACTACGGGATGATATCCCAGGAGATCCTTCAGATTGGTACATGAGTTGGACTACGGGACATGTCACGACACAATTCCCAACCCAGGTCGTGATGGCGCCTCTCGTGAAGACAAGGCCGGCCAGAACAACACAAATACTTTTTTAGCAATTACTAAGCTTTTAGAAAATCCAGAACAAGTGTAAACAGTGATAAAACGCAGAGATAACAATACCAACATACGATACCAAACCGACACAACCCAAACCGGGGTGTCACAAGTCATGAGCTACTACAGAGTTTAAAATAAGTCTACAAAATATAAAGTCTGATACAATTGTGTGAAGGAAACCCAAAGATATGAAATATGAGAGATAAGGGTTGCGGACGTCAATAATTACCTCGTCACTCCGACTAGCCTCCTGATCTGGGAAGAATCAGTGCTCAGGGGTAGAATCCACAATGCCTGTATCTACACACACGGCGTAGGGAGTAATGTGAGTACTCCGACCCAGTGAGAAAAAAACAATAAATAATAACTGAAAGTAAGAAAGCACATAACAGCACAAGGCAATTCTATATCAGGCAGTAAAAGCAGTAAAACAGTAGAACAGTACAGGATAAAATTGAAATTCCCTTTTTAAAATAAATCCGGTAAATCAAGTCAAATATCAAGTAAATAGTGAATATAAATCTACCCCTCGGGCTCAGTATCAATCATTCAAAAAATAGTATCAGCCACTCGGACTCAATATCACATCACTCAGATCAGTATCAGCCCCTCGAGCTTAGTATCATATCGCCCCGGTACCCGCGCTCACTGGGGGTGTACAGGCTCTGGGAGGGGCCCCTTACGGCCCAAATGTAATATCAAGCCACCTTGTGGCATATAAAACAAGGCCTGAAAGCCTTCTCACATCACACTCGAGGCCTCAAAGCCTCCTCACATATCACTCGAGGCCTGAAAGACTCCTCACAATACACTCGAGGCCTGAAAGCCTCCTTGCATATCACTCGAGTCCTGAAAGCCTCCTCACAATACACTCGAGGGCCTGAAAGCCCCACTCAGTCAAGAAAATATCATAAGCCCTTCGGACATCAATAAAATAATAGTTCTCAACCAAGACAACAGTGAAATATCAGTAAAGTCTCAAAATTCAATTAAAATGGCTGAGTTTGTAGAACAGTATAATCATTAGGACTGAGTTCAAATAACGTGTCAAAATAGTGAGGAAATAGAGATAACAATCCCCGAAGGATTCAAATAATCAGCATTAAGCCCAAAACATGGCAATAAGACCAAATCACGTTGATAAACTAATCAACTTAGTCAAATACGCGGTAAAATATCAAACGGGACGGACCAAGTCACAATCCTCAGTAGTAAACAACCCCACGCTCGCCTTTAGGTGTGTATTTCACCTCAATATAGCACTATGTTGTGCAAATCCGGGGTTTCAAACCCTCAGGATATCATTTACTATCATTATTCCCCTCAAGTCGGCCAAACTCCTACCTCGCTATGCCCTTGCCTCGTAAATCGACCTCCTCACACGTCAAATCTGATAAAAACCACAATGAATACATTACAATAGGCTAAGGGAACATAACCCAATCGAAAAGACTCGAAAAATATCGAAAATCATGAAATTGACAAAACCCGAGCCCCGGGACCACTTCTCGAAAAATTAGAAAATTAACATCATCGGATTCCTTATCTCACCATGAGTCTATACATATCAAGATTACCAAAATCGGAGTCCATTTGACCCCTGAAATTCCACTTTGAAATACCAAATTCCCAAGCCCTAGCTTTACCATCTTTTGATGAATTCCCACCAATTTCAATGTAAATTTTACCATTAATTCATGTATTTAGGTCATGAAACTCACCTCCAATCACACCTAGTTGAAATCCCCTTCAAATTCCTTCCGAGGACTCTCAAGGTTGCTAAAAAATGGTGGAAATGGACTTAAGCTTGCAGAACAAAAAATGAGTTTTAAAACCCTTGTGATAACAGTGATTTTCACATCTGCGGTTCTTTTACTGCATCTACGACAACTGCTTCTGCGGTCAGGTATCCGCATTTGCAGACACCGCATCTACGCTCCATGTCCACTTTTGCGGAAAATACCATTCCCTCAACTCCCGCTTCTGCGATCAACCTACCGCGTCTGCATCAGTGCAAATGCGGCTCGAAGCCCACACCTGCAAAAATAGCAAACCTCCTCAAACTCGCACCTGCATCCAAATCACTCGTATCTGCGGAACCGCATATGCGGCCCTTTTTCCGCAGATGCAGAAACACCAGATATTAGCAAATTTCAGAATTTACCAAGTCCAAAATCATCCCGATAGCCACCCGAAATCACCCCGAGGCCCCGGGACCTCAACACAAAGTGCCAAACCAACCTAAAACATCATTCAAACTTTCTCCAATCATCAAAATACCACAAATAACACCAAAACCATCGAATTACAATGGATTCAAGCCTAAGTTCTTCTAAAACTTCCGAATTACGCATTTGATCAAAAACCTGACCAAAACACCTCCGAATGACCTGAAATTTTACACACACATCCAAAATCACCTAAAAAAGCTATATCAACTCTTGGAATTCCATTCCGACCCTTGGATCAAATTCTCACCTATCAACCGGAATTCGCCAAACTACTAACTTTGCCAATTCAAGCCTAATTCTACACCAGACCTCCAAAATCAATTCCGATCACATCTTAAGTGACAAATCATCCACCGAAGCTAACCAAATCACCGGCAATCACATCCGCGCCCTCCAACTCATAGGTCAACATCCCGTTAACTTTTCCAAAACAAGCCTTCTTTAAAGAGATAAGTGTCTCATTTCCTACCAAAACCAATCCAAATCAACTCTATCACATCCAGTACCAATAATGAAGCATAGAGAAACATAAAATGGGGGGAAACGAGGCGGTAACTTACGTGACGACAGGCCGGGTCATCATCCTCCCCAACTAAAACAAACGCTCGTCCTCGAGCGGGTCAAGAACCATAACTGGAGCCACAAATCGTACAATATCCTTCTTCATCCTTCTCCACTAGTAGTGCTGTGTCACGACCCAAAATCCACTAAGGGTCGTGGTGGCGCCGGACACCTTTGTCAGGAAAGACAACTAAATTATCAATTAAATTCTCTTTTAATGCCTTTGAAAATCCAGGATTGTTCCTTCCATTTTTAATAATTAAAACAATATCTACTTCAACTCAAATTAAGTAATAACTATTAGTACACATCTTTCGAAAACCGTCCCAGAACCCGGTGTCACAAGTGCATAAGCATCTATTGATAATGAAAATAAAATACAACATCTGTCCGAAATACAGTGGACAGGGAATAAATATAAAAAAATGCTGAAAGGAACTGCACTTGATGTGGGTCGCCTTGAACAATGCAGCTCACCCAGTCCTAGAATTATCCGTGCTGCTACGCCTAGTAGGCCACTAGAATTACTTATATCTGTGCAATAAAAATGCACAGAAGTGTAGTATGATTACGTAATCAATGTGTACTCAGCAAGTGTCCTCTAATCTTGAAGAAGTAGAGACGAGATGGTCAACTTGACAATTACTATTGGTCCAATCATAATATACTAAATGTGCAAGGAAATCACGGATTTTATATTGCAGCTCTAACTCACAAAGCGAGAAAACAGGTAAACACCTTCAACAAGTAATAAAGGATTTTCAAGGTTTACTTTTCATTATTTTATCGGTTTATACCAAGCCATGAAAGGTGATATCAAAATTTAAAATTCTCAGGAAAATAATATATATCATGCGCAAATCATGCCGAGGTCGACGACCCGCTCCAACAGAAATGTAATTTATCCACTATCGAGGGTCGAACGGCCCGAACCATAGATGCATCTATTTAATCTGCCGAGGCGTTTGGCCCGTTCCATAAATAAACACATACCCTGCTCACGAATCATGCGTGCGACGCAGCACACATAGAGGTACATGCTCAATCAGTCAATTAAGAACTTATCGGGGAATATTTATCCAAATAAAACCAATTCTCCTTTAACAATATTTAAGAAATGAAGTTTAACCCTTTTTGGACTTTACTTACTAATTCAATGTGATTTATGCAATTCAAGCTATCAGTGGGTTCATAAATAATCCAAGTATAACATGCTTTTGGGTCCTAACTACCCGAACGATAGCATAATAGTAGCTATGCACGGACTCTCGTCACCTCGTGCGTACGTAGCCCCCGCAAATAGGAGCACATAATCAATTATTTCACCTATGGGGACAATTCCCTTTTACAAGGTTAGAAAGGTGACTCACCTCGCTCCGAAGGTCCAATCCGGCATTCCATGCCCTTCCGAAGACTCTAACTGATGCACCAAGCTCAAAAACTAGCCAACGGTTACGCAAATCCATTAATATATGCTCAACTATTCATTACAATCTAATTTATAGCAATTCCTAACTCCAAACGAAAAGTTGACAATAACGACCCCCGGCACACGTGCCCGAAATCCGAAATTTTTCGAAGATAAAGATTACCCATAGCTTCACTTGCTCAAATAGATAATTTACTCCTAATTCCATGCTCAAATTCGTGGTGAAATCCAATTTATTAAGTTTTCTAGGTTTTCTTCCAAAATCTCAATTTCCCCACAATTTTCAATGTCTAATTCCATGATATAATCTTGTATTTAACTTGGAAATGAGTAGGAGTAACTTACATTAACATAAATGACTAAATCCCTTCTTGAAGCACTCTAAAAATCGCCCCAAACCATGAAGATTATGAGAGAAATGGCCAAATCCCGATTTAAAAGCACCCCCTCTACTCCCAGCTACTTCCGCTGCTGCGAAAGAAATCCCACTTATGTTGTTCCACCTTTGCAGATTACTAGTCGCTTCTGCGGCTTCCACTCAACCTCCCATTTTTGCTTCTAAGGGCCGCCTTCCGCAGATGCGGTCCCGCTTCTGCGGAATCTCGACCGCATCTGCGGTCCTTGAGCCTTGACCGAAAATACGCTTCTGCGGCTCCCTCCTCGCTTCTGCGGGCCCCTTCTACGGGCCCTTTTATGCAGAAGAGGAAATACCAGCAACCAGACCCCTTCAGCTATCCAACATGCTAAATTTCGATTCGTTAACCACCCGGAATCCACCCGAGGCCGCTGGGACTTCAACCAAACCTACCAACCAATCCCAAAACACATTACGGACTTGCTCGAGGCCTCAGATCATATCAAACAACGCTAAAACAACGAATTACACCCCTATTAAAGCTTAATGAACTTCAAAATTTCAAACTTCTATTTCCGATGTTTAAACCTATCAAATCACGTCCGATTGACCTCAAATTTCGCGTACAAGTCGTATTCGACATTACGGACCTATTCCAACTTTTAGAATGGAATTTTGACCTCGATATCAAAAAGTCCACTCCCAGTCAAACTTCTCAAAGACCTTCAAATTTCTATCTTTATCCAAATGGCTCCAAAATAACCTACGGACCTCCTAATTCACTTCCGATCGCGCCTCCAACTCCAAAATCACCATACGGAGCTATTCACAGTCTCGGAATCCCAAACGAACATCGATAACACCGAAATGCACTTCAAGTCAAACTTATGAAATTTCTTCTAAAAATGCTAACTTCCACGATAGGCGCCAAAACGGTCCAGGGTTATTCGAAACCCGAATCGGGCATATGCCCAAGTCCGAAATCACCGTACAAACCTGCCGGAACCTTCAGATCCTGATTCCGAGGTCGTTTACTCAAAATTCCAATGCTAGTTCATTCTTTCAACTTTAGGCTCCTGAAATAGGAATTCTCTTCCCAAATTAACTCCAAATTTCCCGAAACTCAATTCTGACCGCGCGTGCAAGTCATAATGCCTGAAATGAAGTTGTTCATGGCCTCCGACTGCTGAACGGAGTGCTAGGACTCAAAAAGACCGGTCGGGTCGTTACATTCTCTCCCACTTAAACATATGTTCGTCCTCGAACGTGCTGAGAACTGCACTGGAGTGGTCTGAAATCGCTGTTAAACTTCTCATGCACCTTCCCGTGCTACCACAACTTAGTTGAGCACATTAGCTCAATCAATTCTGAAGATATTCTCTTTTATTCAAGCATATATGCCTTAAAGTCCAATTCCAACATCCGAAACTCAATGCTAGGCCTGTTTCCAACATATGATCACCATATCAATAAACTACACGTTGTACCTAGACGCGACTGCATAATTTTGCTGAATTCACTACTTGCACCCCTTTACTCATAGGACCACAATAACTTTCTCTAATCAATTGACCGAAATTCCACAAATCTGAGGCTCCCATTGCACCTCATGACCTACATAGGTCTTGCTCTAATTTTTACAATAACACCACGATGGAAGAGATGTGCAGAAATTCATAATCAACTACCGAGCCAACCAATCATTGAGCCTATACTTTTGACAAGTAACATTACCACATTCTGAACCAAATAATGATCTATGCTCCTTAGTATATTTCACGTAATCAGATTGCACTGATCCTAAATCCAACAACCTCTTCTCATCCAGTATGAACTGCTTGGGCAATAAGCCACCCCGACATGACCAAAAGTCTCATATGATGCCACAATATACCAATAGGCAACCAATTAGAATGCGATACAAAAAGGAATATGAACTCTGAAAGAAGTTTTTTAATTACCCCGCTCGCGAATCATACATGCGACGCGGGCACACAACTAATATGAGCTTCCTTCAGAAAATAGGGAACAAAACACAATAAACAGATATGGGGAAATGTACTGAACATTACGCTGTTGCGGCGCGCAACCTGATCCAAACAACATAACCACGGCGGCGTGCCACCCGATCTAAATAATATACCCATGGCGGCGTGCCAACCGATCCACACACAGAACTCACATAAGGAGATATACATCGAGCTAAATTGCCCATGACAACAAGATATCGAATTTTTGTCACAAGCATGCTAAGTACATAATACCATCGCTGAGGGGACATATAGCGCCATAAGCTACGAAACTCAAGCACAACTGAGATGCGATATATACTCTGAATCTCAAGAGCCATTTTGCTCAGAATACATCATTTCCACGCGGATCCTCAGCATATAAGAAATTTCTCAAGCCGTCTCACAACTCGCACGGCACAACGCATCACTTCATGAAATATCTACCAATGAAATAACACCCTAACTACTCCTACATGAGGAGCGCATCACTGAGATGAAGACAACTGGCCTGACATAAAGCCCAAATTCACATTTAAATACATCCACCGACCTGAAGTCGACGCTGATCATATCAAACTAACCAATAACCTTTCGAAGGTTCATACTAATTTCCCTCTTCCCATAACACACAAGGACAACCATCATAACCAGAGTACAGTCCACAACTCAGAATCTGAGTGCCCTTCAGGCATCCATTCCCAATTTAATGATATCATCACAATTCTTCATACTTGGTCTAGATCTTTAATCAATCATGTGGCTACGTGCCACATTTATGCAATCTTCCTGTGGGACACACTCTCACAATCTACAATAACAATTAACTGGGTCTTACCTCCAACCCACTGACCGCACTAACGCTGAATAGCGATCAAGAATCATTAACCATGATACAAGCCCTCTTTACAAAACACCAATCTTAGGTGACGCTGAAGACAATGCCAACTTACTTTAAACATCGAAACTCCTTTCCTGCTCCTCCGAGCTTGTGACATCTTTGTCCACACCGAACTGCAGCTTTCATTCTCATTTCAAATTCCATACTACTCGTTGCACCTGACATATCCATGAACAATAGGAAAAAATTTTTCATCGTAATTCCAGAATTGCTAATAGATTAATACTTCATCACATCAAAGCTTTTCACTGAACTTACTTTAGGAAAACCATAGCAGCACACAGGTGAATACCCATAACCGTAGAATGTGCAACATCTAAGTAGTGGTCTAAGGCACCATAGCCCTTCCGGAATTCACTCCCACATAACAAGACATAACATAAGAACGTTTTTGAATAATATCAATTACAGCGGCCGACAAGCCTTATGCGCACTGTGACAAATTACTTGCATAACTTGATCACACGGAAGGAACTGACCTCCACCCCCAATATGCCAACTCAATCATGGCTAACCAATCTACCTTCTCCCAATTTACCCTTGATTGCCTTAGAGATAATACTAACTTCATCCAACACATAACATATTACATCTGCACTCATCTCGAGTGACCTTGAATCATGAGACTATACTTTCTCAAATCCCACAAATTATTCCGTACCTCCCAAATACCGTACTGCAAGCCAAAACATCACAGAACATTTCGCGCCTCTTCTCATAGGCTGCTAACAAGCTTGATTCTTTACCCGTAATTATACACTCGAAATCATTAGGCATCACACCTTATCTTGTGAATTTACCATGACCGTTGTTAAGAGCCACCCACTCTGAATTGGCCCCGAATATAATCAACTGCATGAGTCTCCCATCACATGAGTACCCCCTTGGCGAAGAACCCGCTGAATCACTACCCTTAGAACCCGCATCTGTAAAAAGCAAAATTCTGAATCTTTCCCCAAGTCTGAGCATGATCCAATAAGGCCAACAATAGCCCACCTTTAATAACGCCTTTGCCAGGATGACCACTTATGGTCTTTCCCCATAGCTGAAATAGCCCAACAATATGCTAATAACCTGAAACCTTGCAAGTAATTAACTCTGCAACCACATCATAAGCGGTGGGGCTCTCCCACTTAACTTGAAGCCTCTATTTCATAACTCTGGAATTCACCGAGATTCCCTATATTCCATCAACATAACTTTGCGCGATCAACTGCATAAATTCTCGAATTCTTTTCGCAAAACCCCATTCTTTCATACTCTGATTCACCCACTCCATTTGCACGACCAATCTCTTCATTACATAACCGATAAAATTCTTCACAGGAGCCTCACCAACCACATGACCGCTAACCTGCTCACTTGGGTAACCCATCTATAGAAGGATCTCCCCGGCATCTTCTCATACTGCTGCACATGGCACAATTACTACAACATCAATGACCCTTCCTGAGTCTGAGCTCACTCTCCAGTTGTACAGGTCCATTTACCCGTCGTGGACATCATTTAAATGTGCGGCAACATCCTTCCAATTCAAAGACATGATACATCCTTCTTAATTTAAGCAGCTCCTTTCCGTTATACTAAATCTCTGGCAGCACAAGAATCCCTACTTCAAATTAGACTTGTAGACCCCAATAGCCAAGCACCAATATTCTCAATCGTTCCAAATTCTCCCAAAGGTGCATAGTCATCTTATTACCAAGCCCCTACGCAGCTCCACCACTCTCCCGCTTTGGGTAAACTCACTTCTTTATTCAACTGCTCGGCCTACACTTCCTAAGTTTGGCCTTTTAGAAGTTTAAGACTCCGCCTGACACTTCCCACATGTCTTTCTCATCTTTTGCTGCTCAATTGTTGCCTTAAATAACATCTACTTTCATAGCACCTGATTCCACTAATTGCTACTAACTTTGAACCTTTCCAAAGGTCATCCTTCTCGAACCGTCAACATTTGCAATAGTGATTCAACCCTAAACCACCACACCCTGCGATATATGATAGTTGCATCTCCAATAGTATTTCACGATATCTTGCCCCAAAGGCAAATTGTAGAAGATCATGACACCGACAAACTTAATACATTTAATTAGGGCAGCAGCACCCCAACATAGGAGAAAACTCCACCACACTTGCCATTAACAAGTCTCATTACTCCCACCATTCCGCATCTGACCATCCTTAGTTCGATTACCATTCCCTCTACCGGGAAGTAAAATACTGAATCTTCTTGATTATGCACCGAGCAAACCTCCCTTGAAGTCATCCACTGCCCCGACACGTGGGTAACACCCTACCATCATAACAATACTGCGAAACAAGTGTTCATAAGCATCATGGAAACTCGTGCCTAGCCTCAGAGCCTTCAGAAGTACCGCTACTGGGTTGAAACAATTAAATATCCTTCTACAAAGTGACGATAATAATCCGATCAGCCATAATGGGAGAAATATCCCGCACCACATCTATAGTACCATTACGTTTCTTCAATTCTCGATTTATAACAAGCGATTCGCGTCACGTAAGATTGAGTAGGAATGAATTAAAGGCATACGCCTCCAAGCATCAAATCGCACGGTAAGGAATCAAGAAGGGAAGTACTCCTAACAGTCCTGCAGCCTCCCGAGGATAAGTATAGATGTCTCCGTACCGATCCGTGAGACGCTACTAGACTTGCTCATGACTCGTGAGACCCTAGGAACCTAGTGCTCTGATACCATGTTGTCACGACCCAAAATTTACTAAGGGTCGTGGTGGCACCGGACACCTCTGTCAGGCAAGCCAACTAAATTATCAATTAAATTCTCTTTTAATGCCTTTGAAAATCCAGAATTTTTACTTCCATTTTACATAATTAAAATAATCTCTACTTCAACTCAAATTAAGTAATAACTATTATTACACATCTTTCAAAAACCATCCCAGAACCCGGTGTGACAAGTGCATGAGCATCTATTGATAAGGAAAATAAAATACAACATCTGTCCGAAATACAGTGGACAGGGAATAAATATAAAAAAATGCTGAAAGGAACTACACTAGCTGTGAGTCGCATCGAACAATGCAGCTCACCTAGTCCCAGAATCATCCACGCTGCTACGCCCAGTAGGCCACTAGAGTTACTTATACCTGCGCAAGAAAAATGCACAGAATTGTAGTATGAGTACGTAATCAACGTGTACTCAGCAAGTATCCTGTCTAATCTTGAAGAAGTAGAGACGAGATGGTCAACTTGACACTTACTAGTGGTCCAATCATAATATACTAAATGTACGAGGAAATCAGGGATTTTATATAGCAACTCTATCTCACAAAGCGAGAAAAAAGGTAAACACCTTCAACAAGTAGTAAAGGATTTTCAAGGTTTACTTTTCATTATTTTATCAATTTATACCAATCCATGAAAGGCGATATCCACACTTAAAATTCTCATGAAAACAATATATATCATGCGCAAATCATGCTGAGGTCGACGGCCCGCTCCAACAGAAATGTAAACTGTTCACTGCCGAGGGTCGAACGGCCCAAACCATAGATGCATCGATTTAATCTGCCGAGGCGTTTGGCCCATTCCATAAATAAACACATACCCTGCTCGCGAATCATGCGTGCGACGTAGGCACATATAGAGGTACATGCTCAATCAGTCAATTAAGAACTTATCGGGGAATATTTATCCAAATAAAACCAATTCTCCTTTAAAAAATATTAAGAAATGAAGTTTAACCCTTTTTGGAATTTACTTACTAATTCAATGTGATTTAAGCAATTCAAGCAATCAATGAGTTCCTAAATAATCCAAGTATAACATGCTTTTGGGTCCTAACAACCCGGACAATAGCATAATAGTAGCTACGAACAGACTCTCATCACCTCGTGTGTATGTAGCCCCCGCAAATAGGAGCACATACTCAATTATTTCACCTATGGGGACAATTCCCTCTTACAAGGTTAGAAAGGAGACTCACCTCGCTTCGAAGGTCTAATCCGGCATTCCACGCCCTTCCGAAGACTCTAACTGATGCACCAAGCTCCAAAACTAGCCAACTATTACACAAATCCATTAATATATGCTCAACTATTCATTACAATCTAATTTATAGCAATTCCTAACTCCGATCGAAAAGTTGACAAAAAGGCCCCCGGGCCCACGTGCCCGGAATCCGAAATTTTTCGAAGATAAAGATTACCCATAGCTTCACTAGCTCAAATATATAATTTACTCCTTATTTCGTGCTCAAATTTATGGTGAAATCCAATTTATCAAGTTTTCTATGTTTTCTTCCAAAATCCCAATTTCCCCACAATTTTCAATGTCTAATTCCATGATATAATCTTGTATTTAACTTGAAAATGAGTAAGAGTAACTTAGATTAACATAGATGACGAAATCCCTTCTTGAAGCTCTCCAAAAATCGCCCCAAGCCATGAAAATTATGAGAGAAATGGCCAAATCCCGATTTAAAAGCACCCCCTCTACTCCCACCTACTTCCGCTTCTGCGGATGAAATCCCGCTTCTGCGGTTCCGCCTTTGCAGATCACCAGCCGCTTCTGCGGCTTCCACTCAACCTCCCATTTTCGCTTCTGCGGGCCGCCTTCCGCAGATGCGATCCCGCTTCTGTGGAATCTTGACCGTATCTGCGGTCCTCGAGCCTTGACCGAAAATCAGCTTCTGCGTCTCCTTCCTCGCATTTGCGGGCTGCTTCTACGGTCCCTTTTCTGCAGAAGCAAAAATACCAGCAACCAGACTCTTTCAGCTGTCCAACATGCTAAATTTCAATCCGTTAACCCCACGGAATCCACCCAAGGCCCCCGGGACTTCAACCAAACCTACCAACCAATCCCAAAACACATTACAGACTTGATCGAGGCCTCAAATCATATCAAACAACGCTCAGACCATGAATTACACCCCGATTCAAGCTTAATGAACTTCAAAATTTCAAACTTCTATTTCTGATGTTTAAACCTATCAAATCACGTCCGATTGACCTCAAATTTTGCGTACAAGTCGTATTTGACATTACGGACCTACTTTAACTTTCAGAATCAGATTTCGACCCTGATATCAAAAAGTCCACTCCCGGTCAAACTTCTCAAAAACATTCAAATTTCTATCTTTATCCAAATGGCTCCAAAATAATCTACGGACCTCCGAATTCACTTCCGATCACGCCCCTAACTCCAAAATCACCATACGGAGCTATTCACAATCTCAGAAACCCAAACGAACATCGATAACACTAAAATTCACTTCAAGCCAAACTTATGAATTTTTTTCTAAAATGCTAACTTCTACAATAAGTTCCAAAACGCTCCCGGGTTATCCGAAACCCGAATCGGGCATACGCCCAAGTCCGAAATCATCATACAAACCTGCTGGAACCTTCAGATCCTGATTCCAAGGTCGTTTACTCAAAATTTCAATCCTAGTTCATTCTTTCAACTTTAGTCTCCTAAAATAGGAATTCTCTTCCCAAATCAACTCCGGATTTCCCGAAACTCAATTCCGACCATGCGTGCAAGTCTTAATGCCTCAAATGAAGTTGTTCATGGCCTTCGACTGCTGAACGGAGCGCTAGGACTATAAACGACCAATCAGGTTGTTACATGCTGCCTCAAATCCTGATACATCTTCGTGGCACCCTGATGAATGGAATACCGCGAGATGTGGGCCGCCTCCAATATCAACTCCCAAAGCCAATGCATATTGGGCACACAAATTCGGCCCTGCATCCTCAACACGCCATCATCATCAATGGTCACCTCTCTGGCATCCGCATGATGAACCCTGTCCTTAAGGACAAGCGAATGTGGATCATCATACTGGCGTTCTTTGATGTGATCGTATAAGGAAGACCGAGAAACCACACAAGACAACACCCAACTAGGCTCTGAAATATCTAACCTCACCATCCGATTGGCCAAAGCCTGGACATCAACTGCAAAGGGCCTCTCCCCAACTGGAATGTATGCCAAGCTCCCCATCCTAACTGCCTTTCGGTTCAAAGCATCATCCACTACATTGGCTTTCCCTGGGTGATACAGAATGGTAATATCATAGTCCTTAAGCAACTCTAGCCATCTCCGCTGCCTCAAATTAAGGTCCTTCTGCTTGAACAAATGCTGAAGACTGCGATGATCGGTGAATACATCACAAGATACACCATACAAGTAGTGCCTCCAAATCTTCAAAGCATGAACTATGGCATCCAACTCTAAATCATGTACAGGGTAGTTCTTCTCGTGGGGATTCAACTGATGAGAACCATAAACAATAACTCTACCCTCCTACATCAATACACATCTGATCCCAACTCTTGATGCATCGCAATATGCGGTATAAGAACCTGTGGCTGAGGGAAAAACCAATATTGGAGCCATGGTCAAGGCTGTCTTGAGCTTTTGAAAGCTCTCCTCGCACTCGTCCGACCATACAAATAGAGCACCCTTCTGAGTCAACTTGGTCAAGGGCAATGCAATAGAGGAAAATCCCTGAATAAACCGACGATAATAACCTGCCAACCCAAGGAAACTACGACTCTCTGTGGCTGAGGTCGGTCTAGGCCAACTCCGCACCACCTTATCTTCTTTGGGTCAACCTGAATACCCTCACTGGACACCACATGCCCCAAGAAGGTTATTGAGCTGAGCCAAAACTCATACTTGGAGAACTTTGCATAACTCCTCCCTCATTCTCTGCAATAAAACTCGCAAATGCTATGCGTGCTCCCCTAGCTATGTGAGTACACCAGAATATCATCAATAAAAACAATAACAAATAAATCCAGATACGGCCAAAATACACTATTCATCAAATGCATGAACGTTGCTGGGGCATTAGTCATCCCAAAGGACATAATAAGAAACTCATAGTGCCCATATCTAGTCCTGAAAGCAGTCTTCATAATATCTGAATCCCTGATCTTCAACTGGTGATAGCCTGAACAGAGATCAATCTTGGAGAATACCTTCACCCCCTGAAGTTGGTCAAATAAATCATCAATACGAGGTAGGGGATACTTGTTCTTCACTGTTACTTTGTTTAATTGCCTGTAGTCAATGCACATTTGCATGGCTTCCACATCCCTCATGAATGCCAAATAGGAAAGACAACCCTTCCCAACTATACACTGGGCCTTTAGGAATGAAATCACCCTGTTAGGAACATAGCCAATCACACCATTCCACTCGATCCTCGCAACACCTTGTATAGCCAAAATGACGGTCTTAGCATGACAGTTCAGAATAGCATGCCACGGAGATAACCAGTCCATGCTTAGAATAACATCAAAATACACCATGCTCAATAGCAATAGATCAACTCGGGTCTCCAAACCCCAAATAGTCACCAAACACGACCAATACACATGGTCTACAACAATAGTGTCGCCCACCGGGGTAGATACTTGAACAGGTAAAGCAAGACACCCTCGAGTCGTACCTAAATATTGAGCAAAATATGAGGACAGATAAGAATAGGTGGAACCGAGATTAAATAAGACTGAGGCGTTCCTGTGGTTGACTGAAATAATACCTGTAATGATGGCATCTGAAGCAATGGCATTTGTCCTGCCCTAAAGATCATAAAAACGAGCCTGACCACTGCCCGATCGACCTGCGCCCCAGGGGCGGCCCCTGGCTGCCTTACCCATACCCTTAGCTGGCAGGGCGGGTGTTGAAGAAACTAGACCAGAAGACGAGGGCTGACCCCTCTATTGAGGGGAGCTAGCAGCTCGATGAGGACACTGCCTCCACATATGCCCAAACTCTCCGCACTCATAACAACTCCCGGGTACTAGAGAATGGGACTGAAGGGAACCTCGCACACCGGAGTGACTGGCGGATGCACTCGGCCTAGAAGAACCCTAAAAAGATATGGCTCGAGATGAACCCTGTGCTGGAAGAGTGATGAGAGACGGCTGACTCTGTTGAAACCCTGATGACCACGACCTAAAGATGCCCCACGATACTCGAAACGGGCCGACTGAGCAGGCTGAAAGAGCGACCCCTACCCTGCTAAAACTGGCCCCTCGAAGGAGCACCACTGAAACTGCTAGAACCTCGAGGCCTCTTGGCCTCCCTCTCCTCTCGATCCTGGCAGCGAACCGACTCAATATCTCGAGTTATATCCACCACCTCCTCAAATGAAGCACCCAACACTCTCTCTCTAGTCATAAGAACACAAAAATGATAGTTAAGGCCATCCACAAATCTCCTGATCCGCTCACGATCAGACGGAACCAACCAAACTGCATGACAAGCCAACTCTGAGAACCTCATCTCATACTGAGACACAGTCATCTACTCAAACTGCCTACGCAGCTCCTCCCTACAAGACAGTGGTACATACTTCTCCAAGAAGAGAGCAAAGAAATCCTGCCATGTCAAATGTGCTGCACCAACCGGCCTACGCCGCTAATACGCCTCCCACCAAGTGAAGGAGGCCCCAAAAAATAGAAAAGTAGTAAAAGCCACACCGCTGGACTCACAGATCTCCGTTGTACGGAACATACACTAACACCTATCAAGAAAACCCTGGGCGTCCTCACCCTCAGCTCCACTAAATGTCGGAGGCTTGAGTCTACCAAACCTCTCGAGGCGATGCTGCTCGTCTTCGGGCACAACTGGAACCCTGAACTCCTACAATGGAGCAACTGGCTGAGCTGGAGGTGCCTCTGAAGTCTGTAATCCCTGCACTACCTGCTCAGGTGTGCGAGCAGCGTGGGTTTGATTGCCTCCCCCGGCCTGTGAAGTATTTGCTACTTTTGTGGTGGCCGAAACCACCTGAGCCAAGCTCGTACAAACTGTCAATATCTAGGCCATTGTCTCCTGAAGGCCCGGAATCACAATGGGCGCAGTTAGTGCCTGAACTGGTGTTGTTGGAGCCTGGTCCTGAGCTGGGGCAACTAGGGGATCCACAAGTGCTACCCCTTCTACTCTGCCTCTACCACAACAACGACCACTACCACGACCGCGTCCATAGCCTCTGGTAGCGTCAGTAGGTGGTACTGCTGGTCGTCTGTCACATCCGGTAGCTCGTGTCCTCACCATCTGTGAGAGAATAGAACAAAGAGAAGTTTAGTACTCAGATCAACAAGTTCACACGACATAATTTCAATAATGTGAAGTTCTTCCTAAAAGGTTCTGTAGCCTCCCAAGGATAAGTACAGACGTCTCCATACCGATCCGCGAGAATCTACTAAACTAGCTCATGACTCGCAAGACCTAGTAACCTAGGCTCTGATACCAACTTGTCACGACCCAATTCCCAACCCCGGTCGTGATGGCACCTCTCGTGAAGACAATTCCAGCCAGAATAATGCAAATACCTCTTTTAGCAATTACTAAGCTTTTAGCAAATCCGGAACAAGTGTAAACAGTGATAAAACGCATAGATAACAATACCAACATACGATACCAACCCGACACAGCCCAAACCGGGGTGTCACAAGTAATGAGCTACTACAGAGTTTAAAATAAGTCTAAAAAATATAAAGTCTGATACAATTGTCTGAAGGAAACCCAAAGATATGAAATAGGAGAGATAAGGGCAGTGGACGTCAACAGCTACCTCATCACTCCGACTAGCCTCCTGATCTGGGAAGAATCAGTGCTCAGGGGTAGACTCCACAATGCCTGTATCTGCACACATGGTGCAGGGAGTAATATGAGTACTCCGACCCAGTAAGTAACAACAATAAATAATAACTAAAAGTAAGAAAGCACATAACAGCACAAGGCAGTTCTATATCAGGAAGTAAAAGCAATAAAACAGTAGAACAGTACAGGATAAAAATGAAATTCCCTTTTAAAATAAATCCAGTAAATCAGGTGAAATATCAAGTAAATAGTGAATAGAAATCTGCCCCTCGGGCTCAGTATCAATCGCTCAGAACAGTATCAGCCCCTCGGGCTCAATATCATATCACTCAGATCAATATCAGCCCCTCAGTCTTAGTATCACATCGCAGGGGTACCCGCGCTTACTGGGGGTGTGCAAACTTTGGGAGGGGCCCCTTACGGCCCAAGCGCAACATCAAGCCACCTCGTGGCATATAAAACAAGGCCTGAAAGACTCCTCACATCACACTTAAGGCCTGAAAGACTCCTCACATATCACTCGAGGCCTGAAAGCCTCCCCACAATACACTCGAGGCCTGAAAGCCTCCTCACATATCACTCGAGGCCTGAAAGCCTCCTCACAATACACTCGAGGGCCTTAAAGCCTCACTCAGTCCAGAAAATATCATAAGCCCTTCGGGCATCAATAAAATAATAGTTCTCAGCCCAGACAACAATGAAATATCAGTAAAGTCTCAAAATTCAATTTAAATAACTGAGTTTGCAGAACAGTATAATCATTAGGACTGAGTTCAAATAACGTGTCAAAATAGTAAGGAAATAGTGATAACAATCCCTGAAGGATTCAAATAATCGACATTAAGCCCAAAACATGGCAATAAGCCCACATCACGATGATAAACAAATCAACTTAGTCAAATACGCAGTAAAATATCAAACGGGATGGACCAAGTCACAATCCCCAGTAGTAAACAACTTCGCGCTCGCCATTAAGCACGTATTTCAGCTCAATATAGCACTACGTTGTACAAATCCAAAATTTTAGACCCTCAAGATATCATTTACTATCATTACTAACCTTAAGCCGGCCAAACTCCTAGCTCGATATGCCATTGCCTCGCAAATCGACCACCTCGTGCGTCGAATTTGATCAAAACCACAATGAATACGTTACTATAGGCTAAGGGAACATAACCCAATCGAAAAGACTCAAAAAATATCAAAACTCACAAAATTGGCAAAAACCCGAGCCCCGGGACCACTTCTCGAAAAATCAAAAAATTAACATCACCGGATTCCCTATCTCGCCACGAGTCGATACATATCAAGATTACCAGCATCGGAGTCCATTTGACCCCTCAAATTCCACTTTGAAATACCAAATTCCCAAGCCCTAGCTTTACTATCTTTTAATGAATTCCCACCAATTTCAATGTAAATTCTACCATTAATTCATGTATTTAGGTCAAGAAACTCACCTCCAATCACACCTAGTCGAAATCCCCTTCAAATTCCGTCCAAAGGTTCTCAAGGTTGCTCAAAAATGGTGGAAATGGACTTAAGCTCGCAGAACAAAAAATGAGTTTTCAAACCCTTCTGATAATACTGATTTTCGCATCTGCGGTTCTTTTACCGCATCTGCGACTACCGCTTATGCGGCTTTTTATTCGCTTCTACGGAACTCCCAACTCACCTAGGACCGCTTCTGTTGTTAGGTATCCACATTTTCGGACATCGCATCTGCGCTCCATTTCCGCTTCTGCGGAAAATGCCATTCCCTCAACTCCCGCTTCTGCGATCACCCTACCGCATCTGAGTCACCGTACATACGGCTCGAAGCCTGCAGCTACAGAAATAGCAAACCTCCTCAAACTCGCACCTACGTCCAAATCACTCGCATCTGCGAAACCACATATGCGGCCCTTTTTCCGCTGATGCAGAAACACTAGATATCAGCAAATTTAAGAATTTACCAAGTCCAAAATCATCCCGATAGCCATCCGAAATCACCCCGAGGCCCGCGGGACCTCAACCAAAAGTGCCAACCCAACCTAAAACATCCTTCAACTTGCTCCAGCCATCAAAACAACACAAATAACACCAAAACCATCGATTTACAATGGATTCAAGCCTAAGTTCTTCTAAAACTTCCGAATTACGCATTTGATCAAAAACTAGACCAAAACACATCCGAATGACCTGAAATTTTACACACGCATCCAAAATCACCTAAAAAGTTATAACAACTCTCGGAATTGCATTCCGACCCTCGGATCAAAGTACTAACTTCGCCAAGCTACACACGCATCCAAATTCGCCAAACTACTAACTTCGCCAATTCAAGCCTAATTCTACACCGGACCTCCAAAATCAATTCCGATCACACTCCCAAGTCACAAATAATCCCCCCAAAGCTAACCAAATCACTGGAAATTACATCCTAGCCCTCCAACTCATAGGTCAACATCCGGTTTACTTTTCCAAAACAAGCCTTCCTTAAAGAGACAAAGTGTCTCATTTTCGGCCAAAACCAATCCAAATCAACTCGATCACATCCAATACCAATAATGAAGCATATAGACAAATAAGATAGGGGAAACGGGGCGGTAACTCATGTGACAACGGGCTGGGTCTTCACAGGATGGTATCTCGAGAGATCTACTGGACAGTTGATAAAAGGGCTACAGGACGGTATCCTAGGAGACCCTCTTTGTTATCATTGATATTGAGTTGTGTTTACTCTGTGTTTACTCCGTTTCTTATTTGTTATCATTGATATTGAGTTGTGTTTACTCTGTGTTTACTCCGTTTCTTATTTATAGTTGTTATTGCCTCGTTGACCTGCCTTATCCCACTATTGTACTCACTATTTCTGCTAGATTTTTCCTACTGTTAGTTATTATTATTATATTTTGCCTCAGTAGGGCCCTGACCTTCCTCGTCACTACCCAACTGAGGTTAAGCTTGGCACTTACTGAGTACCGTTGTGGTTTACTCATGCCTTTCCTGTGCATGTTTTTCATGTGCAGATTATTTGGGTACCCCTACTCAGGCGCACTATCCTTGAGGCGAGGAGTTATACGAAGACTTTGAGGTATATTTTCCGCATCTGCAGACCAAGAGTCTCTATTCTGTTCCAGCTTTAGTATTTAGCTTATTCCCCTTTTTTCAGTTGTTTAGATATTCTGGAGTTAGAGCACCATACTATGTTTCTATTAACCTGTGGTTCCCATGAGTTTCTGGGTTTTGGGATTGAGTTGTAGACTTCCGCTTATCTTTATAGTTGTGTAGGCCGAGCGGCCTTATATATGGTTGTTATTTTATATGTTCAGTTCAAATTATTTATTCCACAAGTTAAGTTGTTAAATTTCTGCAATTGTTAGGCTTACGTAGTTGTAGGAACTAGGTTCCATCACGACATATTCATGGAGGGTGAACTGGGGTCGTGACAAGTTGGTACCATAGCTCTTGGTTCATAAGAGTCATGGAACACAGGTCGGTTTATTAGAGTCTCGCTAATCGGTACGGAGACATCTGTACTTATCTACGAGAGGCTATGTAACTGTTTCGGGAAAATCTTCATTTCATTTGAATTCCTTGTCGTGCGATATTTTGAACATCAATTCTAAACTTCTGACTTCTATTATCTCACAGATGGTAAGGAGACGTACTACTCGAGATGATCAAGCACCTGCACCCCCTACTGCAGTCGTCAGAGGCTGGGGCCGGGGGAGTGGTCGAGGACTCACATGTGGTGCAGCCAGAGCACCTGCGCGAGCTGCCGCCGAGGTACCCAAAGAAGATTCAGCCGAAGCCCAAGCACTTGGCACACCTACTACTGCCACTACTACTCCAGCACTCCAGGAGACTTTGGCTCAGTTCATGAGCATGTACACCACCTTAGCTCAGGAAGGGTTGATTCCCCTTGTTGCAGCCACATCCCAGGCCGGGGCAGGAGCATAGACTCCCGCTGTCTGCACTCCTGAGCAGCGAGTGCAGGTTGAGCAGGTTCCCGAGATTATTCCCACACCTCCTGCAGCGCCAGTTCAGCCCGAGGATGGGTCAGCTGCTTCAGAGGACGAGCAGCGGATACTTGAGAGGTTCAAGAAATATGATCCCCTAGGATTCAGTGGATTAGTATTAGATGATGCCTTGGGATTTTTAGAGGAGTGTCATCGTATTCTTTGCACTATGGGCATAGCGGAGTCCAGCAAGGTTTCTTTCACTAGTTTTTAGCTTCGGGGAGCCGCCTATGATTGGTGGTGTACTTATGAGTTAGACAGTCCAGTCGAGGCTGTGTCACTGACTCGGAACTAGTTCTCAGATATGTTTACGAGAGAGTTTGTCCCCCAGAGTCTCAGGGACGCATGGAATGCAGAGTTTGAGCATTTGCTCTAGGGTGCTATGATCTTTTCAGAGTATGCCATCCGTTATACCAGATTGGCCAAGCATGCACCAGCCTTGGTCGCTACAGTTTGGGAGAGAGTTCGCAGGTTCATTGAGGGTCTTATTCCACCCATTAGATTTAGCATTGCTCGATAGTTAGAGATGGACAATCCTTATCAGTAGGTAGTGAGCATTTATAGAAGGATTGAGGGTATGCTCGCCAATTAGTGAGGGGAGAGGGAGGCAAAGAGGTCTCGAGAGTCAGGTCACTACTCTGGTGTCCGTACGCCATCAGCAGGTCGTTAAGGTAGAGGTTATTCGGGTCACCCTGTACATTCAGCTCTTCAAGCAGTCGGCAGTACTCCAGCTCTGCCTACACCTTAGGAGCCTTACTATACACCTCCAGTTTCTAGCGCGCCTCCTATGCAAGGTGCTTCCAGAGGTTAGTCTAGCAGGCCTAGCCCTGGCCAGTCACAGCCACTGCATCCTCCCAAAGCTTATTTCGAGTGTGGCAATACACACCATATGGTTAGGACTGCCCCAAAGTTGGTAGGGGTGCGTCCTCACACACTGCTCAGCCACAACGTGCCCCTCAGAGTTCTCAGGCCATGGTCACAGCTCCAACTGCTACCCCACCTTCCAAGCCAGCTAGGGATAAAGGTCGAGGAGATAGAGGTTACCCTCGAGAGAGGGGCCGGGCCAGATATTATTGTATTCCTGCTCGTACTAAGGTTGTTTCCTCTGACTCTATCATTAAAGGTATTATACTGGTTTGTCACAGAGAGGCATCAGTTCTATTCGATCCAGGCTCTACCTATTCTTATGTGTCTTCTTATTTTGCTCTGTATTTGGGTGTGCCTCGGGATTCTTTGAGTGCCCCCATTTATGTTTCTACTCCTGTGGTAGATTCTCTTATTGTGGACCATATTTATCATTCATGTTTGGTTACTATTCATGGTTTTGAGACCAGAGCGGATTTATTGTTCCTCGGTATGGTGGACTTTGACATTATTTTGGGCATGGACTTGTTGTCGCCCCATTTTGCTATTCTTGATTGTCATGCCAAAACCGTGACGCTAGCTATGCCAGGTGTTCCACGTATTAAGTGGAGTGGTATTGTCATGCCCCAAATTCGAGGGACATGATCGGTGACCGACCGGGTAGCCCCAGCCGAGTGGACCTGGGTGCCTCTCCTACCCCATGTGCTACCCCATGTCTTACTTACTCAATATTCCATGAACTGGCCAAATAATTAATTTAGAACACCCTTTTTTGCAAAGCATACATACATACAATTCAGTTAGTGAAATTACCAATACGTTGCCCAACAAAGGAAACATGGATTTTACATAAACTTCTAACCCACATCCACTGTCTACAGAGCCTCTAGAAGTACAATAGAATAATACAGTATTTGCAGGTAATAAGGCTCCGGCTATACCTTACAAAACATCAAAATAAACTCTAGAAACAAGCGGCCTGAGCCACACGGGACCCCGAGAGGAATGGGGCTTACCAAAAAGCTGATGGAAGACGAAGAGGGAGCTACGATCGGTGGACTGGAGCACCTGTTACGGATCCACCTACAATCATAACACGAATGTAGCGCCCCCGACAAAAGGGACGTTAGTACATTTGAATTGTACTGGTATGTATAACAAACCTTACCCTTAGTAACCTCAAGCCATACATAAGTAATGAACAATAGAAGGAAGAAACAATTGAGTACACACAAGGAAGACAATCAAGGCAACCAAGTTAACAAACTCTACTTTCCCCATCATCATTTCCACATTTTAAATTTCACAACGTTCTCATATTTCATTTTAATAGTGATATCGATCACTTTCCACCCATATTACCTCGGCAACCTTTATTACCTCGGCCACCCTTATCACCACAACCCACACCTTATTACTTCGTGTTGCGGCGCGCAACCCAATCCCACCGAGCAATCACAATTCACAAAACAATACCACAACAATAATAATTTACAAGGATAACCACAACAAGTTTTAAGAACAACAACCACAATTCCCAATAACAACAGCAACACAACTCACAAAAGGTTTAGGTGACTATCCATACCATTTCCATGTTTTTCAACAGCCCGTTATACCATTTAGATCACAACAGTAGTTTTCCACGACTATCCACAATGGATGTTATCACAGTTATTTCAATTTCACCGATTATGATTCATCTCTATCATTTATTCCACAGTCCCTTCCGCATAACACATTCACGATCACAACTTAGTTTATTGTCATTTACTTGTACAATCATATCGGATGTCTTAACCAACAACGCATAAGGCACAATTTTTACATGAATTCACAAATAGTTCACACAAGTAAACACATCCTGTTCACAAGAGTTTAACTTCACAACTAATTCATGGAGATATCACATACCAAGTATTTGGACACCAAACAAGTCAATTTTACAAAGGTTAAGGTGAGCCATACATACCTGAAGCTGAATTCCTCAATTTACCAAAAAATCTGGCAACGTCAATATAGTGCACAAATTAATACACATAACTTAGAATTGAAGTTCACAATTTCTACTCAAACTCATTTAGGTTATCAACCCCTCTTTGAATACTCCTTTACTCCTACCCAATTCCTCCTACTAGATTTTAGGTTTTTAATAGACATGCATGCATGATTTCAACCATTATTTTAAGTACTAATGCATGAGACTCCCACTCTTAGTTTAAACCAGAAAAACAATGGGAGAAGTTAGGGATTTTACCTGTAAGGAAAGGGGGTATGAAGATAAGCGCAAAATTTCCCGGGCCGGATGGTTTTGAAGAACCAAATTTTGGAGAAGATGACTTTCTCTCTCAAGGCCCTCTCTTCCTCTCTCTTAATTTGTTCAGCAAGTTTGTTAAAATGAGGGGGTTGAGGTGTTTTATTAAAAAGGGGTCGGGTTTTAAAATTTAGAAAAATAGAAGCCCGAGTAAAATCTGCGGTCGTATTCTGCGATCGCAGAATCTGCGGACCGCAGAAATGTGCCCAAAACTCTGAAGGTCTGCCTAGGTCTGCGACAGGAATGCAGTCCGCATTCCTGTTATGCAGACGCATTTTGCACCGCAAAATTGACCTCCACAAATCCTTGAGGAACTTATGCGATGATTATACGATCCGCATATTGATTATGCGATCGCATAATGGACCGCATTTTCAACAACAATTTGACAACCCTTCTGCTTCACTCTGCAGTAGAAATGAGGTCCGCTTAGCTGATATACGACCGTATTCTGGACCGCAGAATGACAATTTTCTGGAAAAATTGATTCTTTTGATTTTTAAGTGCAAAATCAGTAAAAAGGGTCCGAACCGCGGCAAGCTAGCTTGCCGCAAATAATTCTACACATTCCTAACACATATTCGGACCTTGGCACTACGAGCTACTAGGTTTTGAGCACAAGATTTTACGGGGCCTTACAGGTACTTTAGATCACACTCCTAGTAGAGTTATCTCTTTTCTTAAAGCACAGTGTATGGTTGAGAAGGGGTGTGCTGCGTATTTCTCTTATGTGAGAGAAGTCAATGTTGATACCCCTTCTGTTGATTCAGTTCTAGTGGTACGGGATTTTCCCGATGTGTTTCCTGCTAACCTTCCGGGCATGCCGCCCGATAGAGACATTGATTTTGGCATTGATCACTTACTGCGCACTCAGCCCATTTCCATTACTCCATATCATATGTCTCCTCTTGAGTTGAAGGATTTGAAGGATCAGTTGCAGGAATTGCTTGATAAGGTTTTTATTCGACCTAGTGTTTCACCGTGGGGTGCTCCTATCCTGTCTGTAAAGAAGAATGATAGTTCTATGTGTATGTGCATTGATTATCGACAGTTGAATAAAGTTATAGTGAAGAACCGTTATCCTTTTCCTCGTATTGATGATCTATTTGACCAGCTTTAGGGCACACAAGTGTTTTCTAAGATTGACTTGTGCTCAGATTACCATCAGTTGAAGATTCGGGAGCCAGATATCCCGAAGACGGCCTTCAGGAGTCGGTATTGCCATTACGAGTTCCTTGTTATGTCATTTGGGCTGACCAATGCCCCAGTAGCTTTCATGCACTTGATGCATATTGTATTCAGGCAATATCTTGACTCATTCGTTATTGTCTTTATTGATGATATTCTGGTGTATTCCCGTAGTCGGGAAGATCATGAGCAGCACTTGAGGACCGTGCTTCAGACCTTGAGGCAGAAGAAGTTATATGCAAAGTTCTCAAAATGTGAGTTTTGGTTGAGTTCTGTGGCATTCTTAGGCCATGTGATTTTGAGTGAGGGTATTCGGTTGGATACGAGGAAGATAGAGGCCGTGCAGAGTTGACTTAGGTCGTCCTCAGCTATAGAGATTCACATTTTCCTTGGTTTGGCGGGCTACAACCGTCGCTTCATGGAGGGATTTTCATCTATTGCGGCCCCTATGACTAGATTGACCCAGAAGGGTGCCCCATTTCAGTAGACAGAGGAGTGTGAGGTGAGCTTTCAAAAGCTCAAGACAGCTTTGACTACAGCCCCAATTTTGATGTTGCCTACCAGTTCGGGGTCTTATACTGTCTATTGTGATGCCTAGAGAGTTGGCCTTAGAGCGGTGTTGATGTAGGACAGAATGGTAATTGCCTACGCGTCCAGAGAGTTGAAGATACATGAAAACATTACCTTGTCCACAACCTTGAGTTAGCTGCCATTGTTCATGCCTTGAAGATCTGGCATCATTATTTATATAGTGTGCCTTGTGAGATCTATACTTACCACCGGAGTTTGCAGCACTTACTCAAGCGAAACGATCTCAATATGCATTAGAGGAGGTGGTTAGAGTTGCTGAAGGATTATGACATTAGTCCCCGGGCAGAGAGTTTAGGTAGTTTGGCATATTTACCAGCTTCGCAGAGGCCTATGGCGATGGATGTTCTCGCCCTCGCCAGCCAGTTTGTGAGATTGGATCTTTCGCAGCCCAGTCGTGTTCTAGCCTATATGGTTTCCCGGTCTTCCCTATTTGATCGTATCAGGGAGCGAAAGTATGATGACCCTCATTTACTTGTCTTTAAGGACAAGGTTCAGCGAGGAGATGCCTGAGATGTGACTATTGGAGATGACGAGGTATTGAGGCTGCATGGCCGTATTTTTGTGCACAATATTGATGGGCTTCGAGAGTTGATTCTAGTAGATGCCCATAGTTTGCGGTATTCCATCCATCCGGGTGCCGCGAAGATGTATCAGGACTTGAGGCAGCACTATTGGTGGAGGCAGATGAAGAAGGATATAGTTGGTTATGTGTCTAGATGCCTTAACTACCAGTAGGTGAAGTATGAGCACCAGCGCCCGGGTGGTTTGCTTCAGCAGATAGAGATTCCAGAGTGGAAATGGGAGCGTATCACCATGGACTTTGTATCTGGACTCCCACGGACCTTAAAGAAGTTTGATTCCATTTGGGTTATTGTGGATCGGTTGACCAAGTCCGCTCATTTCATTCCTGTGTGTATCACTTATTCAGCGAACTGGTTGGCGGAGATTTATATCTAGGATATCATTTGTCTGCATGGTATTCAAGTTTCTATTATTTTAGATATAGGTACCCAGTTTACACCGCAGTTCTATAGAGCCGTGCAGCAGGAGTTAGGCACTCAGGTGGAGTTGAGCACAGCATTTCACCCCTAGACGGACGGACAGTCCAAGTGCACTATTCAAATTCTTGAGGATATGCTCCGTGCGTGTGTGATTGAGTTTGGAGGGTCTTGGGATCATTTCTTGCCATTGGCAGACTTTGCTTACAACAACAATTATCAGTCCAGCATTCAGATGGCGCCATATGAGGCCTTATATGGTAGGAGGTGTAGATCTCCGGTAGGTTGGTTTGAGCCGGGTTAGGCCAGGCTATTGGGCACAGAGTTGGTGTAGGATGCATTGGAGAAGGTTAAGATGATTCAGGATAGACTCCGTACAGCCCAGTCCAGATAGAAAATCTACGCGGACAGGAAGGTCTGTGATGTTTCATATATGGTTGGTGAGCGGGTTCTGCTTCGGGTTTCGCCTATGAAAGACGTCATGAGATTTGGGAAGAAATGAAAGCTGAGTCTGAGGTTTATTGGCCTTTTTGAGATCTTGAGGCGAATTGGGGAGGTTGCTTATGAGCTTGCCTTACCTCCCAGTTTAGCTGGAGTTCATCCGGTATTCCATGTTTCGATGCTCCGGAGATATCACGGTGACCAATCGCACGTGTTGGATTTTAGTTCAGTCCAGTTGGACAAGGATCTATCCTATGTTGAGGAGCCAGTGGCTATATTGGACAGGTAGGTCAGAAAGTTGAGATCGAAGAATATTGCTTCAGTAAAAGTTCAGTGGCGGGGTCAGCCAGCCGAGGAGGCGACCTGGGAGACTGAGCAGGATATGCGCAGCCAGTACCCTCATCTTTTCACTACTTCAGGTATGTTCTCTATGCTCGTTCGAGGACGAACGAATGTTTAAGTGTAGGAGGATGTGACGACCCGGCCGGTCGTCTTATGAATTAATGCCCCGATCCCCTATTAACTGCTCCCCCTAAGTTTATTCTGCTATTCTGGTTTGTCGAGATGCTCGGTGTTGGGTTTCGCAGAGTTTTGGGACACTTAGTACCTAAATGAAAGCTTAAGTGTTGAAAAGTGGTCTGTAGTCGGAACAGTGTGAAGACGACCTCCGAATGGAAAACCGATGGTTCTGTTACCTCTGTTAGTTGATTTCGGGGTTGGGAACGTGTTCGGAATGTATTTTGGAAGTCCGTAGCTCATTTAGGCTTGAAATGCCGAAGTTTGAATTTTTGAAATTTTCGATCTGACAGTAAGTTTTTGATCCGAGGGTCAAGAATGGAATTTCGGAAGTTGTTGTAGCTCCGTCATGTCATTTGAGACGTGTGTGCAAAATTTCACGTCATTCGGACATGTTTTGATGAAATTTGAAGTTCTTAGGCTTAAATCATTGATTAATTCGAGTTTTCGGCATTGTTTTAGGTGTTTTGAAGATTGGTACAAGTTTGAATGACGTATTAGGTGTTATTGGTGCTTTTGGTTGAGGTTCCGGGGGCCTCGGGTGTGTTTTCGGATGCTCAACGGGAAATTGTTGGTGTTGGAAAAGTTTACAGCAGCTGAAGGTTTCTGTCATCTAGTATTTCCGCTTATGCGGCTTGGGAACCGCAGAAGCGGCCTTGGCTTCATAGAAGCGACTTTTGGTAATCCTCCAGGAACCCGCAGAAGCGGTAGGAATTCTGCAAAAGCGGATCCGCTTCTGCGAGATGGGAACCGCAGAAGCAGAAGCTGGGATTTTAAAGGAAGACGTAGAAACGGCCAGAGTTCCGCATAAGCGGGACTGTAGAAGCGGTATTCACTGTTTAGAAAATGGAATTTGAGGGTTGAGTTTTAAAATTGGAAAAATAATTTGAGAGCTCGGGAGAGGGAGATTTTGAGTGGGTTTTGAAGAGAAGATCATTGGGTAACGTTTCCTTAATCGCTTTTAGTTGTATTCCATCAATATATAGCTTAATCCATCATTTAATTTCGAATTTGGAATCAAAATGGGGGAAACCTCTTAGACCAAACTATTGGGTTTTGAGTGAGCATTTGACCTCCGATTTGGGAGATTTTTATGTGGTTAGACTCGTGAGAGGATGCGGGTTCTGAAAATGTGAAAATTAACCGATTACGAGACATTGGCCGGAGGGGCGTTTTGGTCATTTTACCTAATTTCACATTGTAGCTTGAATTTAATCGTAAAACCAGTTGTTTGCGATGTTATTTATAATGTGTAATTGAATTGAATAGATTTGGGCTATTTGAAGTCGGATACTCATGGCAAAAGTGTGATTTCGATTTGATTTTAGAGCCGAATCAAGGTAAGTGACTTGTCTAACCTTGTGTGGGGGACCTTTCCCCTTAGGATTTGTTATTTGATATTTTGGGTGCCTTGTACGTGAGGTGACGAGCGCGTACTTGAGCCAATTGTTGAAAATCCATTTTTTACTTAAGATATTGAAATTGAGTTTCTTTCATACTTGCTTGTTCTACTTGCAATTATAACCCGTGCTAGATTAGAAAAGCATGTTTAGTTGAATTAACTTGCCTAATTGCTTAAGCTTCCTTGACTGTACTACATGAAGCATGCTAGGCTAGTTCTACCTGTTGCTTGTCTTTTTATATNATTGGGACTACGGATGTGGGATTCTATAAGCCCCCCCCTTATTTGTTTACTTTGGGACTACGGGTTCGATTCTCGGTAGATCTCCCTGCACTTTTACTTTGGGACTGCGGGTTATATTCCCGATAGATCCCCCTTGCACTTTTACTTGGGACTGCGGGTTAGATTCCCCCCTGCATATTAATGGTTGGACTACGGGATGGTATCCCGGGAGATCCTTTGGATTGGTACATGAGTTGGACTACGAAACGATATCCTGGAAGATCCACTGGACAGTAGATAAAAGGGCTACAGGACGGTATCTTGGGAGACCCTCATTGTTATCATTGATATTAAGCTATGTTTACTTTGTGTTTACTTCGTTTCTTCTTTATAGTTGTTATTGCCTCATTGACCTACCTTATCCCACTGTTGTACTCACTATTTCTGCTAGATTTTTCATGCTGTTAGTTATAATAATTATATTTCGCCTCAGTAGGGCCCTGACCTTCCTCGTCACTACCCAACTGAGGTTAGGCTTGGCACTTACTGAGTACCGCTGTGGTGTACTCATGCCCTTCCTGCGCATGTTATTCATGTGCAGATTATCCAAGTACCTCTACTCAGGTGCACTATCCTTGAGGCGAGGAGTTATGCGGAGACTTCGAGGTATATCTGCCACGTCTGCAGACCAGGAGTCTCTATTTTGTTCCGGCTTTAGTATTTAGCTTATTCCCCTTTTTCAGTTGTTTAGATATTCTGGAGTTAGAGCAGCGTACTATGTTTCTATTAACCTATGGTTCTCGTGAGTTTTCGAGTTTTGGGATTGAGTTGTAGACATCCGCTTATCTCTATAGTTGTGTAGGCCGAGCGGCCTTATATACGGTTGTTATTTTATATGTTCAGTTCAAATTATTTATTCTGCAAGTTAAGTTGTTAAATTTCCACAATTGTTAGTCTTACCTAGTTGTAGGAACTAGGTTCCATCACAACATGTTCATGGAGGGTGAACTGAGATCGTGACAAAGAACCATTTTCAAATCATTTTAAAAATTTATATTCGTTAAAACTGATTTGAAAATGGTTCTTTGGAAGAGCTTATAGATCCAGTAAGACCAAGGAGCTTTGATGCCATTTTTTAAAAATTCAATAACCTAAACTAGCAACAATCATGATAAATGTATAACTAGCAACCAAAGAACTATATGAACTCTGTCCAGAAGCATTTGAAATTGGAAAAACAAGATTACCAAGAAGCACTTCATTACCTTAAAATTATTTATATAAAGAATTAAATAACAAAATTAAAGATAAATGAAAAATATATAAAATCATACCACAATACAAAACTGCAGTAAGAAATAGCGCGATACCAAAGTGAAACAACCTCATACGCAAATATGTGATTTTCTTTACTCTATGTCGTGTTTTGTTAAATCCGGGGCAAGGATTCGAGTCCATAATAACATTAAGTCTACCAAAAAATACACGCCTTCCACCTTAACAGCCCCAACTCTACGCTCACTCTTAATTTTGATCCCACAACCAACCTTAGTACTAGCTTTTGCTATTTTAATATTATTCAATATTTTAGCCTCATGCACCATAGCGTCATGAGCTTTACGAAGAGCATCCTTCATCTGATATAACACAACAAACTTTGACCTTGCTGATAACAGGGAACGACATAAGTTGATTAGAAAATAGACAATGCACAACCCAAAAATTTTCGATGCTAACTTGCAAGTTAAGGTTCTCAGTTGGAAAAAAAGAAAAAGCTCCAAGTGTAAGAATCACTCTCGAAGTGTTATATACAGAAGCTATAATTTCTTCCCCTCGTTTTTCCAAGGCTATAAACTTTTATAATATTTCTACCTTTCTATCCTCCAAATTTAGCTGCATTTTCGTTTGTTCTCCACGGACCAAAGAATTAGCTGGGAAAAGAAATCAAAATAATTAAATAACATCCAAAATGGGAGGAAAATAAAAATATAGAGTAGAGAGAGTTATTATACCAGGTCCTCGACATGACGATGAAGTTTACTTCTGGGCTAGGAGTAAATTCAGACATAGGAAGAATGGTTTCAGAAGTACTGAAAGTAACATTATAACTAAGGCTACCACTTTCAATGTCCATTTATTTCTTTGAGAGGGGAAGATAGAGATGTATTGTGTTTTTGAAAGTATTCAAAGAAACGTATTTGTAGAGTAGAACTAGGGTTTGAGCGTTGAATTTGAATTCTATTATATAAAAAAAGTGGTATCAGAGCTTCATTGGTCTTACTGGATATGTGAGTTCTTCCAAAGAACCATTTTCAAATCATTTTAAAAATTTATATTCGTTAAAACTGATTTGAAAATGGTTCTTTGGAAGAGCTCATATGTAGCGACCCGACCGGTCGTTTCGAGCCCTAGCGCGTCATTCAGTAGTCTGAGGCCATGAGCGGCTTCATTTTAGGTATTGTGACTTGTTCGCATGGTCGGAATTTAAATTCAGGAAGATCGGAGGTAAATTGAAATGAAAATTCTCATTTGAGAAGCTTAAAGTTGAAAGAATGAACTACGATTGGAATTTTGAGTAAAGAACATCGTAATCAAGATTTGAAGGTTCCAGCAGTTTCGTATGATGATTTTGGACTTAGGCGTATTCCCGGATTGGGTTTTGGATAACCCGGAAGCGTTTTGGCACCTATTGTGGAAGTTTGCATTTTAGAAGGAATTTCTTAAGTTTGGCTTGAAGTGTATTTCAGTGTTATCGATGTCCGTTTGGGATTTTGATTCTGCGAATAGCTCCAATGGTGATTCTGGAGTTGGGAGCGCGATCGGAAGTGAATTCGGAGGTCCGTAGGTCATTTTGAAGCCATTTGGCTAAAGATAGAAATTTGAAGGTTTTGGAAAGTTTGACCAGAGGTTGACTTTTTGATATCGAGGTCAGAATCTAATTCTGGAAGTTGGAGTGGGTCCGAAATGTCAAATGTGACTTGTGTGTAAAATTTGAATTCAATTAGACGTGATTTGATAGGTTTAAACATCGGAAATAGAAGTTGGAAAGTTCAAAGTTCATAAAGCTTGGATTGGAGGCCGATTGATGATTTTAGCATTTCTTGATGTGATTTGAGGCCTCGAGCAGGTCTGTAATGTGTTTTGGTATTGGTTGGTATGATTGGTTGGGGTCCCGGGGGCCTCGGGTGGATTTCGGGTGGTTAACGGATCGAACTTGGAATTTAAGAAGAACTAAAGCAACTGGTATCAGGTATTTCCGCTTCTACGGAAATGGGACCGCAGAAGCGGCCCTGCAGAAGCGGTCGAGTGTGAGGGCACCCAGGACCGCAGAAGCGGCCCTTGATCCGCTGATGCAGAACCGCAGAAGCGGTTGGGTGACCGCAGCAGCAAAAATGGGCTAGAGCCCCGGGACAGCAGAAGCGAAATATTTTTCGCAAAAGCGGGACCGCGGAAGCAGGATTATTTTCGCAGAAGCGAAAATCCTTGGAGGCAGAATGTTAATTTAAAGTCGGGGATTGGCCATTTCTCTCTTATTTCTCATAGCTTGGGGCGATTTTGGAGAGCTTCAAGGAGGGGATTTTCATCCTTAATGTCAAGATAAGTTATCCCCATCACTTTTGTGTTAAATATATCAATTATGTATGGATTGAAGTATGAAGATTAGTGTAAATTTGGGGTTTTGGTTTAAAACCTAGGAAATTAGAAATCTTGGATTTTGATTACGATTTTGAGTATGGAATTAAGAGAAAATCATATATTTGAGTTCGTGAGTTCATGCGTAAACTTTATCTTTGAGAAATTTCGGATTCCGGGCATGTGGGCCCGAGGGCATTTTTGTCAACTTTTTGTTCGGGGTTAGGAATTGTTATAAATTGGGTTGTAAAGTATAATTGAGCATGTATTAATGGATTTATATGATCGTTGGCTAGTTTTGGAGCATTGTGCGTTGGTGCAAGTCTTCGGAAGAATGTGAAATGCCGGTTTTGGATCTTCGGAGCGAGGTGAGTCTCCTTTCTAATATTGTGAGGGGGAATTTACCCTATAGGTGAGTTAAACTGGTTAAGTGCTCCTATTTGTGGGGGCTACGTACACATGAAGTGACGAGAGTCCGTGCGTAGCTACGATTATGCTATTGTCTGGGTAGTCTAGGACCCAAAAGCATGTCATATTTGAATTAATTATGAACCCATTGATGGTTTGAATTGCTTAGATCACATTAAATTAATAAATAGATTTCTAAAAAGTTTTAAGCTTTGATTTCTCAAATTATTAAAGAGAATTGGCCTTTCTTGGATAATTGCTCCATGTTGACTTCTTGACAGATTGTCTATCTGTGTGTGTTTAGTTTGGAACGGGCCAAATGCCTCGGCAGATTAATAGATGCATCTATAGGTGTGCCATCGACCCTCGGCAAGTGCACATTTATTTCTGTTGGATCGGGCCGTCGCCTCAGTATGATTTGCATATGCTTGTGTTGCTTCCTGAACTTAATTAAGTTATTATTGCCTTTTGTGGCTTAAAAAATATTTGGATTATATTTAAAGAGAAACTCTGGAAGTTTTTCTATGAAAGAATTACGTGTTTACTTGTTTCCTCTATCTGGATTAGAATCATGTTTATAAAATAAATCCAATGTTTAATATATACATATTAAGGATGAATCATTATTGGACCATTAGAAAGCGTCAAAGTTGACCATCTCGTCTCTACCCCTTCGGGATTAGGCGGGATACTCACTGAGTACACGTATATTACGTACTCGTACTACACTTTTGTGCATTTTTGTTGCACAGGTATATACACCTCTAGCAGCCTGTTGAGCGTAGCAGCATGGATGACTTTGGGACTAGGTGAGCTGCATTGTTCGAGATGACCCGCAGCTAGTACAGTTCCCTTCAGCATTTTTATTATTTATTCCTTGTCCATTGTATTTCGGATAGAGGTTGTATTTTATTCTTTCCTTATCGATAGTTGCTCGTGCACTTGTGACACCGGATTCTGGGGATGTATTTGGAAACATTAAAAGTTGTTTAAATATTTTATTTATTTATTCGGAAGAAATTACTGAGTCTTGTTTAAATCGTATAAAAGAAATATTTTCAAAATTGTTATAATGAGAATCAAATTAAGTATTTGAGTTGGTTGGCCTGACGGCGGTGTCCGGTGCTACCACGACCCTTAGTGAATTTTGGGTTGTGACATCATAGATCCAGTAAGACCAAGCTGCTCTAATACCATTTTTTTTATATTCAAAAACCTAAACTAGCAACAATCATGATAAATGTATAACTAGCAACCAAAGAACTATATCAACTCTGTCCCGAAGCATTTGAAATTGGAAAAACAAGATTACCAATGCACTTCATTACCTTATTAATAACGTGATACCAAAGTGAAACAACCCCATACGCAAATATGTGATTTTCTTTACTCTATGTCGTGTTTTGTTAAATTCGGTGCAAAGATTCGAGTGCACAATAACATTAAGTCTACCAAAAAATACATGCCTTCCACCTCAACAGCCCCAACTCTAGGTTCACTCTTAATTTCGATCCCACAACCAATCTCAGTACTAGCTTTCGCTATTTTAATATCATTCAATATTTCAGCCTCATGCACCATAGCGTCATGAGCTTTACGAAGAGCATCATTCATCTGATATAATACAATGAACTTTGACCTTGCTGATAACAAGGAACGACATAAGTTGATTACAAAATAGACAATGCACAACCCAAAAATTTCCAATGCTAACTTGCAAGTTAAGGTTCTCAGTTCGAAAAAAGAAAAAGCCCCAACTGTAAGAATCATGCTCAAAGTGATATATACAGAAGCTATAATATCTTCCCCTCGCTTTTCCAAGGCTATAAACTTTTCTAATATTTTTACCTTACTAGCCTCCAAATTTAGCAGCATTTTTGTTTGTTCTGCATAGATAAAAGGATTAGCAGGGAAATGAAATTCAAATAATTAAATAACATCCAATGTGGGGGAAAATAAAAAGATAGAGTAGAGAGAGTTATTATACCAGGTCCTCGACATAATGATGAAGTTTACTTCCGGGCTCGGAGTAAATTCAGACATAGGAAGAATTGTTTCGGAAGTACTGAAGGTAACATAATAACTAAGGCTACCACTTTCAATGTCCGTTGATTTTGTTGAAAGGGGAAGACAGAGATGTATTGTGTTTCTGAAAGTATTCAAAGAAAAGTATTTGTAGAGTAGAACTAGGGTTTGAGCGGGAATTTGAATTCAATTATATAAAAAATTGGTATCAGTGCTTCATTGGTCTTACTGGATATGTGAGTTCTTTCAAAGAACTATTTTCAAATCATTTTAAAATTTTATATTCGTTAAAACTTCTTTAAAAATGGTACTTTGGAAAAGCTCACAGATCCAGTAAGACCAATGAAGCTCTGATACCATTTTTTTATATTCAAAAAATAAACTAGCAACAACCATGATAAATGTATAACTAGCAACTAAAGAACTATATCAACTCTGTCCCGAAGCATTTAAAATTGGAAAAACATGATTACCAAGAAGCACTTCATCACCTTAAAATTATTTATATAAATAATTAAATCACAAATTAAAGATAAATAAAAAATATATAAAATCATACCACAATACAAAACTGTAGTAAGAAATATCCCAATACCAAAGTGAAACAACCCCATACGCACATATGTGATTTTCTTTACTTTATGTCTCGTTTTTTAAATCCGGTGCAAGAATTCGAGTCCACAATAGCATTTAGTCTTCCAAAAAGCACACGCCTTCCACCTCAACAACCCCAACTCTAGGCTCACTCTTAATTTTGATCCCACAACAAACCTTAGTACTAGCTTATGAAAGTATTCAAAAGAAACGTAATTGTAGAGTAGAACTAGGGTTTGAGCGGGAATTTGTCTTCTATATAGAAAAGAAGTGGTATCAGAGCTTCATTCATCTTACTGGATATGTGAGTTCTTACAAAGAACCATTTTCAAATCATATTCAAAATTTATATTCGTTAAAATTGATTTGAAAATAGTTCTTTGGAAGAGCTCATAGATCCAGTAAGACCAAGGAGCTTTGATACCTTTTTTTTTTTTATATTCAAAAACCTAAACTAGCAACAATCATAATAAATGTATAATTAGCAACAAAAGAATTATATCAACTCTATCCCGAAGCATTTGAAATTGAAAAAACAAGATTACCAATGAAGTTCATTACCTTAAAATTATTTATTTATATAAAGAATTTAATCACAAAATTAAAGATAAATGAAAAATATATAAAATCATACCACAATACAAAACTGCAGTAAGAAATAGCGCGATACCAAAGTGAAACAACCCCATACGCAAATATGTGATTTTCTTTACTCTATGTCGTGTTTTACTAAATCCGGTGCAAGGATTCGAGTCTACAATAACATTAAGTCTACTAAAAAAATACACGCCTTCCATCTCAACTACCCCAACTCTAGGCTCACTCTTAATTTCGATTCCACAACCAACCTCAGTACTAGCTTTTGCTATTTTAATATCATTCAATATTTTAGCCTCATGCACCATAGCGTCATGAGCTTTACGAAGAGCATCATTCATCTGATATAACACAACAAACTTTGACCTTGCTGATACTAGGGAACGACATAAGTTGATTAGAAAATAGATAATGCACAGCCCAAAAATTTCTAATGCTAACTTGCAAGTTAAGGTTCTCAGTTGGAAAAAAGAAAAAGCCCCAACTGTAAGAATCACTGTCGAAGTGTTATATACAGAAACAATAATATCTTACCCTCGTTTTTCTAAGGCTATAAACTTTTCTAATATTTCTACCTTTCTAGCCTCCAAATTTAGCAGCATTTTTGTTTGCTCTGCACAGATAAAAGGATTAGCTGGGAAACGAAATCCAAATAATTAAATAACATCCAACATGGGGGAAAAATAAAAAGATAGAGTAGAGAGAGTTATTATACCAGGTCCTCGACATGATGATGAAACTTACTCCGGGCTAGGAGTAAATTCAGACATAGGAAGAATGGTTTCGGATGTACTGAAGGTAACATAATAACTAAGGCTACCAATTTCAATGTTCGTTGATTTCTTTGAAAGGGGAAGATAAAGATGTGTTGTATTTCTAAAAGTATTCAAAGGAACGTATTTGTAGAGTAGAACTAGGGTTTGAGTGGGAATTTGAATTCCATTATCTAAAAAAGTGGTATCATAGCTTCATTGATCTTACTGGATATGTGAGTTCTTCCACTATTTTCAAATCGTTTTAAAATTTTATATTCGTTAAAACTGTTTTGAAAATGGTTCATTGGAAAAGCTCACAGATCTAGTAAGACCAATGAAGCTCTGATACCATTTTTTTTATATTAAGAAATATAAACTGGCAACAACCATGATAAATGTATAACTAGCAACTAAAGAACTATATCAACTCTGTCCAGAAGTATTTGAAATTGGAAAAACAAGATTACCAAGAAGCACTTCATTACCTTAAAATTATTTATATAAAGAATTTTATCACAAAATTAAAGATAAATAAAAAATATATAAAATCATACCACAATACAAAACTTCAGTAAGAAATAGCGTGATACCAAAGTGAAACAACACCATAAGCAAATATGTGACTTTCTTTACTCTATGTCATGTTTTGTTAAATTCGGTGCAAGGATTCGAGTCCGCAATAACATTAAGTCTACCAAAAAATACACGCCTTCTTCCTCAACAACCCCAACTCTAGGCTCACTCTTAATTTCGATGCCACAACCAACCTCAGTACTAGCTTTTGCTATTTTAATATCATTCAATATTTCAGCCTCATGCACCATAGCGTCATGAGCTTTATGAAGAGCATCATTCATCTGATATAACACAACGAACTTTGATCTTGGTGATAACAGGGAACGACATAAGTTGATTAGAAAATAGACAATGCACAACCCAAAAATTTCCAATGCTAACTCTCAAGTTAAGGTTCTCAGTTGGAAAAAAGAAAAAAACCCCAACTGTAAGAATCACGCTCGAAGTGTTATATACAGAAGCAATAATATCTTCCCCACGCTTTTCTAAGGCTATAAACTTTTCTAATATTTCTACCTTTCTAGCCTCCAAATTTAGCAGCATTGTTTTTGTTCTGAAAAGATAAAAGGATTAGCTGGGAAATAAAATACAAATAATTAAATAACATCCAACATGGGGAAAATAAAAAGATAGAGTAGAGAGAGTTATTATACCAGGTCCTCGACATGATGATGAAGTTTACTTCCGGGCTAGGAGTAAATTCAAACATTGGAAGCATGGTTTCGGAAGTACTGAAGGTAACATAATAACTAAGGCTATCACTATCAATGTTCGTTGATTTCTTTGAAAGGGAAAGATAAAGATGTATTGTGTTTCTGAAAGTATTCAAAGGAACGTATTTGTAGAGTAGAACTAGGGTTTGAGCGGGAATTTGAATTCCATTATCTAAAAAAGTGGTATCATAGCTTCATTGATCTTACTGGATAAGTGAGTTCTTCCACTATTTTCAAATCGTTTTAAAAATTTATATTCGTTAAAACTGCTTTGAAAATGGTTCTTTGGAAAAGCTAACAGATCCAGTAAGACTAATGAAGCTCTGATATAATTTTTTTATATTAAAAAATATTAACTAGCAACAACCATGATAAATGTATAACTAGCAACAAAAGAACTATATCAACTCTGTCCAGAAGCATTTGAAATTCGAACAACAAGATTACCAAGAAGCACTTCATTACCTTAAAATTATTTATATAAAGAATTTTATCACAAAATTAAAGATAAATAAAAAATATATAAAATCATACCACAATACAAAACTGCAGTAAGAAATAGCGTGATACCAAAGTGAAACAACCCCATAAACAAATATGTGAATTTCTTTACTCTATGTCGTATTTTGTTAAATTCGGTGCAAGGATTCGAGTCCGCAATAACAATAAATCTACCAAAAAATACACGCCTTCTACCTCAACAGCCCCAACTCTAGGCTCACTCTTAATTTCAATCTCACAACCAACCTAAGTACTAGCTTTTGCTATTTTAATATCATTCAATATTTTAGCCTCATGCACCATAGCGTCATGAGCTTTACGAAGAGCATCATTCATCTGATATAACACAACGAACTTTGACCATGGTGATAACAGGGAACGACATAAGTTGATTAGAAAATAGACAATGCACAGCCCAAAAATTTCCAATGCTAACTCTCAAGTTAAGGTTCTTAGTTGGAAAAAAAAAAGACGCAACTGTAAAAATCACGCTCGAAGTGTTATATACAGAAGCAATAATATCTTCCCCTTGCTTTTCTAAGGCTATAAACTTTTCTAATATTTCTACCTTTCTAGCCTCTAAATTTAGCAGCATTTTTGTTTGTTTTGTAGAGATAAAAGGATTAGATGGGAAATGAAATCCAAATAATTAAATAACATCCAACATGGGGGAAAAATAAAAAGATAGAGTAGATAGAGTTATTATTCCAAGTCCTCGACATGATGATGAAGTTTACTTCCGGGCTAGGAGTAAATTCAGACATTGGAAGAATGGTTTCGGAAGTACTGAAGGTAACATAATAACTAAGGCTACCACTTTCAATATTCATTGATTTCTTTGAAAGGGGGAAGATGATGATGTATTGTGTTTCTGAAAGTATTCAAAGGAATGTATTTGTAGAGTTGAACTAAGGTTTGAGCGGGAATTTGAATTCCATTATATAAAAAAGTGGTATCATAGATTCATTGGTCTTACGGGATATGTGAGTTCTTCCACAGAAGCATTTTCAAATCATTTTAAAAATTTATATTCGTTAAAACTGCTTTGAAAATGGTTCTTTGGAAAAGCTCACAGATCCAGTAAGACCAATGAAGCTTTGATACCATTTATTTTATATTAAAAAACATAAATTAGGACCAACCATGATAAATGTATAACTAGCAACTAAAGAACTACATCAACTCTGTCCAGAAGCATTTGAAATTTGAAAAACAAGATTACCAAGAAGCACTTCATTACCTTAAAATTATTTATATAAAGAATTAAATTAAAATATTAAAAATAAATGAAAAATATATACAATCATACCACAATATAAAACTACAGTAAGAAATAGCACAATACCAAAGTGAAACAACCCCGTATTTTGTAAAATCCGGTACAAGGATTCGAGTCCACAATAGTATTAAGTCTAACAAATTTGATTCATTAAGACTGATTTTAAAATGGTTGTTTGGAAGAGCTCACAGATCCAGTAAGACCAATGAAGCTCTGATACTATTTTTTTTATATTCAAAAACCTAAACTAGCAATAAGCATGATAAATGTATAACTAGCAAGCAAAGAACTGTATCAAATCTGTCTAGAAGCATTTGAAATTGGAAAAACAAGATCATTGTGAGCACGTGATTTTTACCCTAAGCAAATTATTCCAAAAAGGTCAAATAAAATGATTTTACAATTTCAAGAATTTTGTTGCATTCTTTTATTAACTGGTCACATAATAAATCATATTAAAAGCACAAAATTTATGCATTAAAATTTTTAATTTTTACATTTTTTTTAGTATTAATGCATTTTGGGAAAAAAACAAATAGAAGAAAAATCGAAAAAAATAATTCATTTTAGCTTTTATTGTTTTAATTGAAAATTACTACAAATGGGTTATTAAATAAATTTTAGAGTATAATTAGTATAATTATCAAGTTTAATTTCAATATTTAAAATCAGAAAATAAAAAAATAAATACTCATATATATGTATATACATAATTGGGCCAAAAACACACCCAAAACACCCCTAAAGTACCCAGCCCAAACAATATAGCCCACCCCGTCCAGTCCCTGTATGTAGGGAAATTAAAACGACGTCGTGGGGGTTGAAGGAAATCTAGACCGTTGAATTTTGATCAAACGGTCAGAATACACAGGCCTGTTTACATACCAAACGACGACGTTTTGAATTATTAAATCTGGACCGTTCATTTGTTTGATCTAACGGGCAGGATTGAACCGTCATCCAATCAAACGACGTCGTTCCATCCTTATATTATCAGATCATTATAATATACCAGAAACGACGTCGTATGAGGCCCCAGGATTTGATCTCGACCGTTTATACACTCTAATCTAACGGTCCCTAAACTATCATCAATTATACATAAAACTGTCCGAAAATACATCAAACGTTAGAGACAGTATCATCTTCTTCGTATCTCCAAAGGTCGCCGGACTGGTTCGTCGCCGGTCGACGCTACCACTTCTTTTGCTTCCCAAAATAACACCCTAGAAAGCCCTGAGTCCCCTCTTTTCATTCCCATAAACCATTCCCTTCGAATCAGTCCCTAGGCTTTCGAATATCCTTTTTTGTGTCGCCGGAACCCTACTCCGGCGAACACAAGGTATGCCAAATGAGCCTATTTTTACACCATAGACTCGCCTTGACCCCCTCTACACTAATCTGGTAGTCTCTTGGCTCGAATATAGCCAGAACTACTCGAATATTAGTTTCAAATTTTCTGCCCTAAAGTTCATGCCTCAATCTTTTTGATTCTTAACCGGAACATACCCATCCATGTGTATTCCTGTGAAAACACATGGTTGGGTATGTTACGTGTCAAGAATCTTGAAAGATTCTTTCAAGATCATCGGTGTGGAGTCTCTCCATTGTAGCAGTAAGTGTCCTCGTCTAGTTTTGTATAATTTCTTCTGCTTCTTCTTCTCTTCTGGGTCAGTCAATCTTGTTTTCTTGTTAAAACTGATAATTATTGGGCCACACAGTTGAGTTAATTTTTTGTTTTAAGCAATAATTTTAACAATTTTAATCCTTTGTTAGTTTAGATAAAACTAGTTAATTTGTTTACTATCGATTGTCTTTTAATAGATAATGAGTCATATAGGTGTTATTGATAATATGTTACCAAATAACTGGTCGAATGTTCATCTCTTTGCTTCTTTGTTTATATGAAGTCGAATATTTTTTTTAAGTAATTGCTTGGTTGGAAAGTTGACCTAATTAGTTTAAAGGTCTGTTCGTTTTAGTTGTATTGGTTATAGCTGATAATTAGTTTCAGAATAATAGGGAGTAACAGGCTCAATTTGGACAAAAGTCGAAGGGGTTGGGATCAGTTAACCATGGGTCTGTAATTTTCAGACTAGTAGAAGGGTAATTTAGGCATAGAGAATGGTAGTTTTATTGGCAATAGTAATTTTAAAAGCAGGAAAGGGGTAGTATAGGAATTGAAATGGGTAGGGGACCTTCTAGAATAGACTTTAGTATAGTATTCAGTAAAGAAGATGAACTTACTTGAGTAACAAGTTAGAAATAGGGGGACTAAACTGAAAATTTAAAAAGGGACCAAAAAGAAAACCAAAATCTGATAGACCCTTCTCTTGTTGCCTATAAATTGGCATTCTCATGCCTTGTTGAAGGGTCTAGAGTTTCAGCCCCACAAATTTTCCTCTCAGTTCCTATAATTTGAGACTGGAATCCAGATATTTCAAAAAATAAAAATATATATAAAATCTGCAGAAAACAATCAAAAATGCTGTTCTATTAAATTTCTTAGGGAGTTTCAAGATTAAAAGGGGTAATGTGCATTTCATAGCTCAATTTTTGGGAGTCAAGGTTCAGAAGTGTTTCTAGTTATTTGTTCCTGTGTCTTCTCTGGTTGTTTGGGGGTTCCAATCGTGCCAGGATTTCAATTATTGATTGCTGTTGTTTACTACCAGTGCTGACCTGTTTCTCCTTCTTCTTTTACATTTCCAATTCCAGGTACATATGTGAACCTTGCTGTAGTTTTCAAGCTTGATATATGAAGTAAAATCATTTTCCTTTTAATCTTATTAAAATTCTGATGTAACTTTAAATTAGAAGTATGTTGAGTTCTGATAGATATTGGAAACTGTTTTAGACCTGGACTGATTTGATATTGTAATCTGTAATGGTTGGCTTCTATTGTGGATTATGTTAGTAATTAGTATAGAGTTAATTTCCCATCTTGCTCCATTATAGTTCCTGTCAAGTTTGAACTAAGAGATGACTTGGGTACATATTTCTTTTGCTTCCCTGAATTGAGAATTTTCCTTCACTGGTTCTATGATATGCATCATTTGCTCTTTTCAGATCTCAAATTGCCTTTAGAAATGTTGCAATCTGTTCCCATGTGTGCATAACATACTGAAATAAATTGCTTGCATTGGCAGGTTTGCATTAGTCTGTTGTGTTGGTTATTTGAACATCTTAAACTAGTATGCATGATGGCCAGCATTTAGCTTCATCCAAAGTAAATCTTGTTCACGTTCTGTAGTCACCATCCTTGATGCATCTGTTATCCGTATAAGAGTCCATATATTGAAGAAAGATAGTATTTGGATAACTTCTCCATAAAAGTGGCTTGGAAATGAATAAACAAAGGGCACAGTTAACATTTTGGCATATTATTAGCATGTTTAAATGACTGATTCTTAAAAGTGTCCCTAAAATCTATAGTGACAGATTATAGACTATTATGATATTATGTTTATAGTACTTTTGGCATTCTTTGTAATACTAAGTTACATTAACTTTAATGTTAGTTATCATGTATTTGAGTATATAAATGAAGATTTGAATTGTCAATACTACAACCGTGTTTAACTTCATATATTTATGGTGTTCGGATTCCTGGATTTGTTTATACGTTGATTTAAGCTATGTGCCAAATTGGAATTGTTCTTTGATTAGCATGGTATCCTTGGGGATTCATTTTCTTTTATAAAATAACAATCTATTGTTAAAAGTGATATTAGCAGTGTTAAATTCATTATAATTTGTTGTGTTTTCATCTCTCACTGACTAATCTGAGTCATAAGGTAAACCCATTGGCTATTCCTTGTAAATTATCCTTCTGATTTCGTATTGGGCCTGATATGAGAGGCTTGACTTTCTTTAAGCAAAACAAATTGGACTTGTAAAGAGTCCGGTTGGAACTTGCCGGATTGATTTTATCCGGCTCATTGGTCAATATTCTCGCCCGACCATTCTGTTTGGATTGATTTTGGATCTTACATTGTGCCATGAAATCCACGCTTAGCATCAAACCTTCAACCGTATCAAAATTTAGGAAATAAACAATTCTTGAATATTCATAGGTTGCTTTAATTGAGTACAATCCTTTAAAATTAGATTCGGGACAAGCCGTTTAGCAAATTCCACGGCTTTCCCCAAAAAATAACGACACGTTAGCCCCTTTTAGGCTCGATTTAAATTAAAATTACTTCCTTAAATTGGGGTGTGCATTGAATGCAACCCAAATCCAAATCTCGGCGAAATCAAAAATTTGTTAATAATCACGTGTACCCTTGTGGTAACGCGGTTAAAAATGCGTTTTCATGACGTCGTAATTCTTAAAATAAACCAATAACGAAAAATGGCCAAAATTTGGAGATGAGCCTCGTTGAACCCAGAATAATTGCGGGGCCCTCGATAATTGATTATTAAAAATAGTTAGAATTTGGAGGGGCTATTTTAGCAAATTTCAATGGCCTTTCCCAAATATCATCACGCTAGAACCGTTAAGCACGATTTAATTACTTCCTTAAACTCGGGTGTGCATTGATTGCAACTCAAATCGAAATCTCGACAAAGTCGAAGCGTGTTAATGAAAACGGGTGCCTTGATGGCAACGTGGTCGGAAATGTGCTTTCATGATGTCGCAAGTCTTTTTAAATAAATAATAATAAAGGAAGTTTATAAATAAAAGCACATAAGTTAACATGTAATAAAATCAAATAAAAATTAAAATACAACAGTTGAGCGACCGTGCTAGAACCACGGAATTCGGGAGTGCCTAACACCTTCTCCCGGATTAACAGAATTCCTTACCCGGATTTCTAGTTCGCAGACTGTAACAGAGTCAAACTTTCCTCGGTTCGGGATAATTCGGTGACTTGAGACACCATTATATTCTCAAGTGGCGACTCTGAAAATTTAATAACTAATGCTGTTCCGACCGTCCTTTAATTGGAAAAAACTCTTTTTATTATACCCTTC
>MU698728.1:3096-16941 GCA_026770625.1 Nicotiana glauca | reverse complement strand
AAGGATAATTACTTATTGGACTTGTGTTAACTAACATATGGCATGAACTAACACGTGTGGATATGGGTTATAACATTACGACACATATATGGTGGCATTAGGAGTCCGGTTTTAGCTTCCTGGAAGTGCTTAGCATAGCGAATGCTAACTTTTCCAGGTGAGGATACCTCGATTCGGCATCGCCTAGAGTTCTACTAACATAGTATATAGGAAATTGCATACCTTTTTCCTCCCGGACCAGGACACCACTTACCACTACCTCAGAAATTGCCGAGCATAAGTACTATTGTTCGTTTGCCTTCGGAGTGTGCAACAGAGGGGGGCTCAACAGGTATCGTTTGACTTCTTCCAAATCTTGCTGGCATTCTGAACTCCAGGAAAAATTCTTCTTCTTCTTTAATAGTGAGAAGAATCGATGGCTCTTGTCCAAGGACCTCGAGATGAACCGGCCCAATGCGACTATATGCTCGGTCAGTCTTTGAACCTCCTTGACATTGTCCACTACAGTGATGCCCTCTATGGACTTTATTTTGTTGGGGTTGATCTCTTTCCCCCGATTGGATACCATGAATATGAGGAATATCCGAACCGACCTCGAGTGCACACTTCTCCGGGTTTAGCTTCATGTTGTATTTCCTTAGTATATCCAAGGTTTCTTGAAAATGTTTCAAATGGTTTTCTACTCACATGAACTTGACCAACATATCATCAATGTAAACTTCCTTTGATTTCCCTATTTATTCTTCGAAAATCCGGTTTACCAGGCATTGGTAGGTGGCATCGGGGGTTCCTTAATCCAAATGACATTATGTTAAAACAGTTGGTGCCGAATTTGATTATGAAATAAGTCTTTTCTTGATCGTCGGGGTCCATCTGAATTTGGTTATACTCGGAGTAGGCATCGAGAAAACTAAATATCTCGTGCCTGGCCACCACGTCGATCAATCGATCGATGTTAGGCAAAGGGAGAATCATTTGGGCATGCTTTGTTTAGGTCATTATAATCCACACACACCCTTAGTTTATTTTCTTTTTTAGGTACTACCACTAAGTTAGCTAGCCAATCTAGGTATTTAAATTTTTTTTAGAAGTTTGGATACCTCATCCTTGATGAACGCATGTTTGATCTCAGATTGTGGTCTCCTCTTATGCTTAACTGGATGGAACTTTGGGTCCAAACTCAGCTTGTGAGTGGTTACCTCCGGTGGGATCTCTGTCATGTCAAGATGGGACCAAGCGAAACAATCGGTGTTAGCTTTGAGAGAATTAATAAGTTTCTTCTTTATCTCTGAGGTTAACCCCGTGCCCAGGTTTACCTTTCGATATGGAAGATGCTTGATTAATATGACTTGCTCCAATTCTTCAACTGTTAATTTGGTGGCGTCGGTGTCATCAAGAGCTATGAATGTTCTCGGGATGCCATAAACATCCTACTTATTTGCTCCTCGTTTGCTCCTCGTTTGCTCCTTGTTCTCTCTATTTCTCCGATTTGGCTGAGGTCGGTATTAGTGATTGCTATTTAATCTCTTCCTTTTTGGTTAGTTCCATGTTTCTTAATGTTGAAACTGTGGCCATCGAGATTACCTATTGACAACAAATATCTTCCTTGCAACCAAATGTTCTCCGTAGACCATTTTGACTCCCCCCGATGTGGGAAATTTTAACGCCAGGTGTAAGGTCGAGGATACTGCCCTCATGTTGTGGACCCACGGCCTTCCAAATAAAGCATTGTACCTCATGTCCCCTTTAATCACAAAATACTTCATTTCTTGGATTGTCCCACCTGTGTTTACTGGTAAGGTTATCTCCCTTTTCGTGGTCTCACACGCCATGTTAAATCCATTCAATACACGGACTGCTGGTAGGAATTGGTCTTTTAACCCTAATTGCTTTACGATCCTTGATCTGATGATGTTGGCCAAGCTACCTAGATCAATCAGCACACATTCAACACGAGATGTATTGATAAGTACGAATATTACTAGTGCATTTTTGTGAGGCTATACGATACCCTCAACATTCTTGTCGCTGAATGAAATGGCTCCCTCTAGAATATAATCTAGGGTGAATTTTTCCCTCGTAATAGACACTTTAGTACATTTTGTAATTGGCCCTGGGGGACTTCCACTCCCCCAATGATCATGTTGATCACGTTTTGAGGCTCCTCTTGTTCGACCTGTTTGTTGGCGTCCCTATTTCTGAAGTGGTTTTTGGCTTGTTCACTTAGGAATTCTTGGAGGTGCCCATTGTTGAACAGTCAAGCAACTTGTTTTCTTATCTGTCGGCAATCTTCAATCCTATGATCATAAGTGTCGTGATACTTACCCATCAAGTTAGGATCTCTTTGGGTAGGGTCGGATTGCAGTGGTCGAGGCCACTTGGTCTCTTTGATGTGTTCTATGGCTAACACGATGCTAGTAGTGTCCATGTTGAAGTTTTACTCCGATAATGTTGGTTCTTCCCTACTCCCGAGCTTCTTGTCAGACCCATTCTTGCTTATCAGACCTCGACCACCAGACTCTCGATCACTTCTTTTCTCGTTCCTTATAGGGTGACGCCCGAATCCATTTCCTCTTCGATCTGTATTGTATGGTTGATACCGATATTAGACCAATCTTAGCTCTTGATCAATGGCTCTCTTAGATCTATCATCGACCCTGATGGTATAAATCGATACAGAAGAGCCCTGAGTTGGTCGTCCTCAACCTGATCTTCGATCGGTACCCGTTGTGGATGTCGGCCTAGGTTACTATAGGGTACTCTACCAAATTTTGTTTTAGAAATGGAGAGGCCAAAGAACTTCGGGGGTTGATCCCCTGAGTGCCTGAATGACCCAATCATCTACAACCAGTGGTAGGTCCATTCATTTTATCTAGAATCTCGCACGAACTCCATGAGTATCTCATTATCCCTTTGTTCGACCTTGAAAAGGTCTGACTTTCTGGTCTCGATCTTGATGGCCCCGACATGGGCCTCTATGAAAGCATATGCAAGCATAACAAACGAGTTAATGGAATTCGGTGGAAAGTTGTGATACCATATCATTGCTACTTTGGACAAAGTCTCCCTAAACTTCTTCAGTAAAACTGACTCGATCTCATTGTCTTCCAATTCGTTCCCCTTGATCGAGCATGTATAGGAGGTCACATGCTCATTTGGATCCGTGGTCCCATTATATTTAGGGATGTCAGGCATACCAAACCTTTTTGGGATCGACTTAGGTGCCGTGCTAGGATAAAAGGGCTTCCGGATAAATTCTTTGGAGTCCTTCCCTTCAATATCGAGGGTGTTCCGGGATCTGATCAGCCCTGGAGTAGTATGTTTCCACCTTCTTTTCATTAGTCTTATTCTTTTTCTCACCTGACTCCACTCGTTATGTCAATGCTTCGAGCATTTTCATTACCTCGGGATTTACCACGAGCTCGACTTCACCCAACTCTCGGTAATTTGTTCATCTCTTCGGATGCTTTCCCGAGATTGCTCGGGCTCGCCCTTGTTGGGGGCATGCCTTTGATTCTATAGCTATCCTATTGTCTCTTGTTATGCCTATAGAATTTTGAAAATCAGCCGTAAGCTCACTCTATCATTTTCGCCTTCGGATGCTTTCGCGATCTATTTGTCTTGGTCCCCTACAAAACTGTTTTCAAGATTAGTTGACAAATTAACATTAATGGCCACCTGTTGTCACGCCCCCTTTTTCCTCACGGAGTCCGGGTTTCGACGTTTATCGGGAACAACTCATTTCCTTTTGGGAATTGGGTATTTGAATTTGAAGAGTCACCACCTAACGGATTTAAGGTGCGTTAGGGCATCGAAAGCAAATAACTCATTAAATCGGTTTGCATTACTAGAGACTTGGGTAAGGGATCGAAATAACCTCGAGGTGAAGGTGTTAGGCACCCTTTGCGGTCCACAACGGTGGGTCCCGGCCAAACTCAATTATGTGAATTTGTCATTTAACAAATAGTCAATCTAAGCACACATATAAGATAAAGGAAATTTAATAGATAAGTAATCTAAGCACACATATGTAAATAAGATGAGGGAAGTCCTAGGTTTTTTAGCCTATAGTATCACATCTGTACAATATTCGGTAAGCCTTCCTCAGCTAGAGGGGTTACACATGGCATTAGCGCATAAGTCATCATATCCTTTACTACCCAATTAGCCTCCCCATGGTCATCGCCTAAAACGTTCTAGCAACCTTAAGATGTACCCTATGCGTGCACTACCCGTAACCTTTACTTATATAGTCCCGGAGGTATTTAGGACTTCTAGTTAAGGTGAATCTAGACTCTCCTACAGTAATTAAAAGGAGAAAACTCCAGGCGACAAATAAAACACGTAGGACTGGACCAAGGATAGAACAATTAAAAGGCTCACATTTTACCTCCACAAATAGAGCAAGTAAGTGCACGTCTCAAACAACATATTTCAGATATTTCAGAAATGTTATAGAATAGGACATCTAGGTGAGCATGAAAAGCAGAGAATATGCAACATTATGTTAAGGCGAAGGGATAGAGACCTAATCAGTTTACCTACTAATTTTTTAGAGCCTGTTGAATCTGGGCAGTCATGAATAAGCAAAGCATAGTTTCACAGTTTTTATTAGACCTTGATTACCTATAGGCTTTCCTAGGCATGGATTTGTAATACCCTATAAACATGTTGTGTCAATGCAATCAGAATTCTGAGAATCAGTTTAAAACAATTTGAATTTATTAAGTCCTATAAGCATGCTGGTCTAGCTGCTAAATATTACATTACAAAACTAGTTTATACACACTTATCTCTATGACATCTAAGTGTTGAGATTGTTTTTAAACATTTTTTGTATAGTTATTGATTTAGGAGACGTAGACATGGTTTAAAGCGAACACAAATACAGTCCTAAGACAGGATTTCTAATGCACAGAAAGAATGGACATTTTTATTTGGCAGAGTAACTTAATAACAGGATTCATAGATGATCATGATTATGTTGAAACAGAATTTGTAACAAATGAGGTAGTGAGCCTATAACATGTTGTCTAGCATGCAAGGTGATCCTAAAAGCATGGTTTTTGATGCAGGTAAGCATAGTATAAACCTAAAGCATGATTTCTAATGCAAGTAAGCATAGAATAAACCTAAAGCATGATTTCTAATTCAAGTAAACATAATATAGACCTAGAGGCATGATTTTTATCCAGTTTCCCCACAAAAATCATATAAGAATCCCTCCCTTTTACTAATTTCCCCAATATATGTTTACAAATATTATTATTACAGACCAACATTAATAATGAATTAAAGAAGTGGAATTGCTACAACTATAGGGAGCCTGAATATAGTCCCAAAGGATAAACTTGGAAAACTATGCCTTCAACCAGTCAAAAAATCCATAACCTCATATGCACCCAATAGTATCCGGGTGTGTCAAAGTTCTCAAGGGCCTCAGGAACCCCGGGCAATGCTCACACAAGAAAAACTTTCAAAATAACCCTTTTTGAGCAAGTTTGGAAAGCCAACTCTAGTGTATCAAAGTTTAGAGGAGCCTCATGGACTCCTAAGTAATGCTTACACTGGAGGGGCAAGACCCTAGGTGTTCTAAGACTAGGGGTTGAAAACAGGAGATAGTTTTAAAAAAAATAGTTTTGAGATTCTTAGGAAGTAAGGTTCATTCAATCATTGTAACTCAAACAAAGGTCCCAACAGTCAAATAATAGACATAAACAAGGTAACTTAGAGTTCTAGCTTAGTTAATTAATTTCTACTAGGTGAGCATTCAGTCACATACAGAGGGATAGTAGGGCTGGGTAGTTATATTGGTCAGAGGTGAACATAAGATAGAAGGGATATGATAGTGAAGAAGAAATAAGCATGAGTCTGGTTCATATGGAAACACAGAAGTCTAACTAAAGCAAGAATAAACAGATTAAGAGAATGACACACATGTGTTTAGTCAGACAGAAGTAGACATGTTATTATAGTCAACGTAGAAGTAAACATGTTATTATAGTATATACATAGGTTTGATTAAGACAAAAGTAGGCATGTTATTATAAGGAAGCATATAGGTTAGGTTGAACAGCAGGAAGCATGTAGTCTAATTGAGTGGCAGTACACATACTGACTAGGAATAATGAGCATGAATCACATAGGTCTAGTTAAAGATAAACAGGCTGATATAAAGATCCTACTGATTTAGTAACATTAAATGGACATGGTGGGAATTGGAAGTACACAGATCCAATCATACAGAGGTTTTCATGATAGTAAAGTGAAAGCATACCAGTTAAAGAAGCAGAAGCAGGAAGTAAAGTAGGTAGGATTCAACAGTCTAGTCCTGGCTTTCAGCCGACTAGACAAATAATGAGCATAAGTAGTAGAGAGAGATGAGAGAAAAGTTTGTGTGTGAGTGTTTTTTTTGTAAACTGTTGTCCGTGTCTTTGAGAGGTAAAACAATAGTGTATATATAGAACTTAGGGAGTACAGAAAATAAGGTAAAGAGAATTAGAAGTCAGTCAATTAGGGGGAAATCAAATAATCATAGAATCAATTCATGTAAGGGAGTCCGGAATAGACCCCTTAATTAGGGGTAATTGCTTAACGGTCACAACAAAAAGGGGGTTAATTAGGGTATGGAATCCAAATCATACCAAATAGAGAATCAGTAAGAATCCCAAAACCATATGGATAACTTATTAAGGCAAGTGCGATCAATTAAAGTCACAAATAAGGGAATAAATAAGATCAATACACACATATTTTAACAAGGCAAAATAATAGGAAATAATCAGTAAAACCTTCAAAAGAATATCAATTTTTTGGGAAAGAATTTCTCAAATTACATAAATAGAAATTAAATAAGTAAAGTTTCACAGAAATACAGAATTCAGCAAGAAGATAGGTTCAAACCATAGAGATTAATTCGGGCAAAATCCCAAAGAAATACTGGATTTTAACAAGGATGACTTTTATGCCCAAAAATAGAGTAAACTAATACGACTGATATCACAGAAATAACAAAGTATCGAAACAAAATTGAACAAACTTGTATATCGCACAGAATCAACTAGGGTTTGAACATTCATGCGAATATCAGTTAAGATGATGAAGAACAATTAACTAAACATTGAGAACTTTAAAGAATCATTGAAGAAAAGTTTGAGATGTACCCTAGTTTAGAAAGAGTGATTAAAAATCAAAATAATCAATTAAAATAAGAGATTTTAAGGGAAAACGCTTAATAATACTCGAATCGTCTCAGATCTATAAATATCTAAGAAGAATTGACAGTAATAAGTAGGGGTTTTTAGAAAATAATAGAGATGAAGAGAGTCGGTCAAAAGACCCATGGATTCGTATAGAAACAAGAGGAAATCCTCACTTACAAACGAAAATGGCCTGCGATAGGCAAGTTTCAAACTAGAACCCATCGGGTTCCTTGAGATCTTCTCAAGGACCCATGAAGTCGAAGAGCCATGGAGTGCAGGAGACCTAGGGCGGTCTAAAAATGCACAAGAGCACCATAGGAGGGAGGTTTACGTTGGTGACTGCGACTAGGGTTAGGGTTAGGTTGAGAAAGAGTTGAGAGATGAGGGAATGAAAGGCAATGGAGTGTAACAAAATGAGCTAGGTTAGAGGGTCATTTGAGTTAAAAATGGTAAGGTTAATTGTGGACCAGTGATCTAAAAGATCAACGGCCACGATTAAACGGTTTATTGGGTCGGGCAGATATATGTTGGGCCTGGGGGTGGACTGGGCTGGTTTTAAAGGGTGTGGGCTAATATTTAGGGGTTAGGTCCGAAAAATTTGAAGAAATTAAAGAGGCTATTTGTTAAATACCTAATTAATTAATAAAATAATTTTATAAATATCTAATTAAGTGATAAAAAGATTTTCAAGAATGAAAGTGATTTTAAAATAATTACTCAATATTATAAAAATATAAAAGGTCATTTTCTGTATAGATAATGTAGTTATTCATATGTAAGGGCTATTTTTGCAAAATATGCAATTATAGTCTTTAAAATATAAATGTAATTTATAAAAAATGTGATTAAAATATTTGAACACTCATATGAATATTAATAATGAATTTAGATGATTAAATCATCATAAAATAATATGAGGAATAGTTTTTGAGCATTTATGTAACTAAAAATGCAGAAATAAATGAATTTAGGGCCTTTAAAAAATTTGTAAAATACTTGTGCATGTTTGTAAATGCATGTACCATATTTTGAAAGTATTTATGCAAAATTTAAAATATCTGAGGAAACATTGGGTATCAATAGCTGCCCCTCTTTACTCGGGAAGGATGAAAGAGTTTTCGGGTAAAGAAATAATGATTGATTTTGACCGAATGGGTGTTTTGGAAAATATAGGCCGAACTCTGGTCATTGAGTTGCCTACATATCCCTATTTTTATAGGAATCAAGCCATGTGTAGTTCTAGATTCACGGGTAAATGAAGTCGATGGAGTTGTTATAGCAATGGTTGCCAGTTTCAGCAAAGGTTCTTTTGTGAAGGGTAATGTCGGATGGAGTTATGGTTGCGAGTCTGGAGTGTAACGGATGTATTATAGGGCAAATAGCTGTATATCGCATAGTAGGATGGGTAATTGATGGGAATCAGTTATAAACGGCAAAGTGAAAATGGCATGAGCGAAAACCAAAGCGAAGGCTGCTCCTGTTTGAAGAACGGTTACCTCTTGGATTACCTGCAAAACTTAAAACAAAATCCATCTGAGTATATAGATGATGACAATTCCCTTTGGACCATGAAAGATTATCTTTGGACAGTGCAGATGACGTCCTTAGACTATGATGTCCTGGGCCATGAATTGTGAGATAGGGGATTCGCAGGCCATGATATGATGTTCTCGGACCATGGGGATGGTGCATTTGAATAATGATGTTCAAGCATTGAGATATCCTTATGCCATGGCATGGTGTCTTCAGGCTATAAGGATGATGCCTTCAGACTATGACGCCTTTGGACAGGTTGGCTATATGTCAGCCCATGATGTGTAGAGATATGATACTGAAAGTGATAACAAGACAAATATTAGTCTTGTGCAGAGTTTGGGGCAGAGCTTATCTTGAGAGAAGAAGATAGTGACGAGAATATAACAATATTTATTCAGGGAGGGACAATGCTTATTCCCATGAGAAGGCAGTGCTTAGCCTTATGCAAATATGGAGGCAAGGCTTAGCCTTATGCAAGATTGGAGATAGGGCTTAGTCTCATGCAAATAGAAGGCAATGCTTAGCCTTATGCAAATATGGAGGCAAGGCTTAGGCTCATGCAAGATTTGAGACAGGGCTTAGTATGCAAGAAGAAGGCAATGCTTAGCCTTATGCAAGTAACGAGGCAGGGCTTAGCCTCATGCAAGATTTGAGACAGGGCTTAGTCTCATACAAATAGAAGGCAATGCTTAGCCATATGCAAATATGGAGGCAGGGCTTAGCCTCATACAAGATTTGAGACAAGGCTTAGTCTCATGCAAAGAGAAGGCAATGCTTAGCCGTATGCAAATATGGAGGCAGGGCTTAGCCTTATGCTAGATTTGATACATGGCTTATAGCCTATTTGGCCAAGCTTCTTTTTGGCCAAAAGTGCCTTTTTTTCGCCAAAAGTACTTTTGGCCAAAAATTGAGGTGTTTGGCCAAGCTTTTGGAAGGAAAACAGTACTTTTTGAGGAGAAGCAGAAGTAGTTTTGGAGAAGTAGAAAAAAGTAGTTTCTCTCCAAAAGCACTTTTTTGAGAAGCACTTTTGAGAAAAATGCACATAGAAGCAAGTTTTTAAAGCTTGGACAAACACTAATTACTGCTCAAAATTTCTTTTCAAGCTAATTAGCCAAACATAAACTGCTTCTCACCAAAAGTATTTTTGAGAAAAGCACTTCTCAAAATAAGCTGATTTTTGCAGCTTGGCCAAACAGGCTATTAGTCTCATGTAGAGAGAAGGCAATGCTTAGCCTTATGAAAATATGGGGGCGGGGCTTATCCTCATGCAAGATTTGAGACAGAGCTTAGCTCATGCAGAGAGAAGGCAATGCTTAGTCTTACGAAAATATGGGGGCAAGGCTTAGCCTCATGCAATATTTAAGACAAAGCTTAGTCTAATGCAAAGAGAAAGCAATGCTTAGCCTTATGCAAATATGGAGGCAGGGCTTAGCCTCATGCAAGATTTGAGACAAGGCTTAGTCTCATGCAAGGAGAAGGCAACACTTAGCTTTATGCAAATATGGAGGCAAGGCTTAGCCTCATGCAAAGAAAAGGCAATGCTTAGCCTCATGCAGATATGGAGGTAGGGCTTAGCCTCATGCAAGGAGAAGTCAATGCTTAGCCTTATGCAAATATGGAGGCAGGGCTTAGCCTCATGCAAAGAGAAGGTAATGCTTAGCCTTATGCAGTGAACAAGTAGCAAATATGAGTAAAATGTGTCTTAGATGGAGGTATATTTGGTGTCTGGTGGCTCGATTGATACTAATTTTGCTGCGTGTATATATTTACGAATGCTACTGTTATGTCAGATAATCAAAGAAAAATCATAAGTTTTGCAAGGGGAGGTTGGTTCGTGCCTTTGTCCGTTGGCTGTATTTTGCTCTCTTCTGGAGGCCTTATTTGAGTTGCCCTAGGTCACACCTGGTTGTCATGGAAATAGAGTTTCGAAAAATATGCACTTATTGATGAAAATGGAGTTATTCTTTAGAAAACATAGTGAAATAGTAAGTAATTTAGATGAACAGGTGACTGTTGATACTCAATTTTTCCCTATGTATTTTTATACTCAAATACTTTCAAAATAACATGTGTATACATATATAAGCATGCCCAAAAATTTTGGTATCTTTCCTCAATTTTTAAGATTTTTTTAGAATCAATTCGTTGTCTATTTTTACAGTACAAAATCCAAAATTATTCCCAAAATTATCATTTTTGGTGAATAGCGTATTTAATTCTCATATTTACAACAAAATATAATTAATATGATTTTTGCGTATTTTTACAAATTTATTTGGAATTTCTAAAGTTAAATTGCATGAAATTTCAATTATAACCTATTTTACAATTAACTGCATTTTATAATCATAAAATCATTTCTGGTATTTTTAGATTAATATTTATATATTATTAATTAGTTCTGTATTTTCAATTTATTTTTCAAATCATTTAACTATTTTTATAAAATAAAAAGGGGGAAAATGGCTATTTAAATGCTAGCCAAAATGTATTGCAAACATAGCCTAATTGAACCCCAATTTTAACCCCATTTCAGACAACCCATATTCCAATTAACCCAACCCAATTTCAATTAAGACTCGATCCATACCCCATTCGGATACCCGGTCCAGCTGGGTCTTGATCTGAGTCGTTGATCAAATGAGATCAACGACCTAGATTATATTACCCTAATTAAATCTAACGACCCCCCCCCCTTTCGACCCCTCATTTGCATAGAGACCGGTCTCTCTCTTAGACTCTTCGTCTCCTCCTTCTCTTTAGAACCTTCTGGTTCTTCTCCGATGGGTCTCATCGCCTCTCCGGCCAACTCCATCCTCACTCCTCTCGACCTCCAGTCGCCAGGGAACCTTGTCTCGTCGCTTCTCTATGAGCCTTGAAGCCCCAGAGCTTCCACCATGCAAGACCGTCCCTGGAAGCCTTGCTTGGCTTATCTCAGACCTTCTCTCCGGTAGTTTTCAGTCCGATGTTGCTTTAAATATCGTTATTAGCAAGTTTCACGGCCAAGTTTCTCATCTCACTGATTTTATTGCAAACCCTAATTTTGCCTGAATCTCTTAATCTACGTCTTCTTAAAATGATTTCTAGTTTATTCTTTGAGTTCTACACTACTTATTACTCGATACCTTCGATTAGTTCAAGTTTTTAAACATTCTTATTCCTCTTTTCAAAACTAGGGTTTTCGACCCCTTTTTAAAATCACCATGCTTTCTGTTTCTTTGACTGTTATGCAATTATTCCTATGATTATGTGTTTGATTATATTGTAAACCTATTTTTTCTGAGTTCCATGCTTTAGACCTTTGCTAGGGTTCCGACTCTCCACTGTTTATATGATTCCTTAGTTAGGGTTCTTAGCTTTGTGACTATTGTGTTTAAATAAGTTTAAATGCTTCTCTTTACTGAATATTCTGTTAATTCCGAGCATCTCTTTGAATCCCTGATTTGTATGTGTTTTCCTTAAGGGTTCTTACATTGATTTTTCAAATTGTTTCCTTACTCGTGAGTTACTTTCTATACTTGGTACTGATTCCCTCTAATTTTGGTCTTGTCCGTGATTCTTTGACTGATTTTCAGAGTTGATTTATATTTTTACCATATTTGTGCACTTAATCATTTTTTTAATTATTCAGCATATACTTCCCTTGTTTTAAGCATTGTGTACCTAACCTTTATTACATGCTCCATGCTTACTGCTCTTGTTATGGTATAATCAGTCATCTGACTGATTCTTTTCCTTACTTGATAACCTGTACTCCCATTCGAATCATGAATACTTGATTTAATTGAATTAAGTCCTGTGATTGATTCAATTTGGTATTGTAATTATGTACCTTTTACTCTATTCTCTACTGTTTTCAAAAGCTATAAGTATTACTCTTCTTTTCTCACTTAACACACACACAGAGACACGAATAAAACTCATTACTCTGAATTCTCTCTCTCTTTCACACAAAAATTATTCTAAACTCTCTCTTTGTTTTACATATCTCTCTCACTTCTCTTGTGACTACTGGTTGCTCCACTAGTTTGAAACTCAGGCTGAGTTTTAGACTATTTCACTGCTCCATTATATTGCTGCTCACTTCCATTGCTCTCTATACTGCTGCTCACTTCTATTGCTGCTCACTTCTGCTATTGCTGCTCACTTTTGCTATTGTTGCTGCTTCTCTATACTGCTGCTCTCTCTGCACACCATCTTGCATACTATAACTCACCACTACCCTGCATTACTTTACCTTCAACTGGTATGTCTCCTATTTGATTTACAGCCCCAAAAGCAATATGTTTCTATTTTGTGTTACACTTCCTTTTGTCTCTTGCATGCTTCTACTTATGATTTTGTTGCTCTTACTGCAATTAGCATGCCTTTGTGTTTATTAATATAGTCTGGCATGCCTGTGCTTGTTTCCTGCAGGTTTCGCCTTATTCTCCCTCACCCCTGTACCCTATTAGCATGTATTCAGGACCCTTTTAGTTATTAAGTAACCCTGAACCTTTTCCTGATGTGTGAATCTGTCAATCTAATGATGTTAAGACCCTTACCCCTTTGTTTGAAACATGCCTGGTTATTCTGAAGTACTTCTCTTTGATGTTCAATGTTCTTGCTTGTGAGTTATTTGTTCATCCAACTTTCTGAAATTCTGGTTAAATTTTTGGCTTCTATTTAAACCTATTTTTCGACACTCCAACTTTTAAACTCCTATTTCTTTTGACCTTAAATGTGATTGAGACGTGCTAATTATGTGTCTATCTATGGAGGGATATTTGAGCCTTTTACATGCCCTTTATATGATTCCTTACATGAAGTCCTCTCTATTTTGTATGTCGCCTAGTATTTTTGACCTTTAAACGTAAGGGTTCAACCTAGTCCTTACCTTATAGGAATAGTGGTCCTAAAACACCCTCTAGGACTTATATGACGGGACTGGTAATAGCACGCAATAAGCATTCGTGACCAATCCACACGTTTAAATACCTTAATGGGGTGGGAAGGGTAGAATATGGATATGATGACCGGTGCGCTAATGTCTCGTGCGACCCCTCTTTTGAGGAGTGATTACTGGGTATTGCATTGATGTGATCCATATTGTATTAAACCTAGGACC